>VZTL01027816.1:0-26635 GCA_013400535.1 Scopus umbretta | reverse complement strand
GGTATTTTCCAGGTGGGAGAGTGAAAGTAATTTACCGGAGGACAGGCAGGAGCAAGAGGACGGTGTCAGGGACTAACCTCACCCGTTAGCCATAGGACAGCATGCCCAATAACCCTCTGTCTGTCCTAACCCAACTCCTGACTCGGGAAGGAGAAACCTCTTTCTTTACCATTTCAAATTGCGGCTCCTGATCCTCCCCTACAAGGCTGTTCATACCCAGCATTTTCCTAATCCCCCCCCCATCCCACCGCCCGCCAGCTCTCTGTGCATCTTCCTGTCCCACCGATCCTTCTCTTCTTAGTTTGGTCCTATTGCCTATCCATCGGCAGAAATGGAAACGGACCCTTAATTACTCTGAGTCATTAAAAACCTTCCCACTGGTTTTGCAGGAGAAGCCTTCCTACCTGCAAGCTTCCTGGCCAAATTTCCACTGAGAAAGAGGCAGTTTACTCACTGCGTATATATCATAGCGTATGTTATTATGATCTGCCATATTTTACAGCCAAGATAGTGGCATTTCACAGTCAGATGAAATTTTTATTATCCTGCTCTCATTATGGAATATCTATATTGTCATAGCACTTATAGAGCATCATTAGGTCAAGCCCTAGAGAGTCAAATGCAGTATAATTTATAGGCATTGGCAGTTCATACCCTGATGTGTCATGAGGTGAAGAACAAGGTAACCTGAAGGGTAACTAAGTAGCTTCACAGAGGTGTTATGAGTCTTAACGTTTTTAAGATGTGTTATTTGTATCTGCCAGCCTCTCTTAGTTTCAGACTAAGAAATAGCACAGACAAACGTGCCTTTAAAGTAGTTTCTCTTTCCGCTGTTACTACAGAACTGGACAAACACTGGGATCTTTCAAAGCAAAATGGCTGGAGTTATCTTGTCACTTTTTTATACTCTTAAAAATATTAGTTCTCTCACACAGCATCTGAGGAGGCGCAGCTGCTCAGACCTTGACTGAGCAAATTCTATATATAGCTCTTGGATAGAGAAACAAGACAAAGTTTGCTGAGGTGTTCAAGGACTTCTCTATGCAGTAAATATCCTTCCAGAGTTTGAGCATTTTGCTGTGTGGACTGGAGAAATACATAGTCCAATGCAAGAGTAAATGACCACACTGTATGAAACAAAGGATCCCACCAAGTCTCGTATTTCAGTATTTTCTTTATTATCTTTCCAGAAAGTAAATATGTTGGAGGGAAAATGACTTTAAAATAATCCCATTCGTTTCCTCTCTGGCCTGTTGCTGAATGTAGAAAATAAGGTGAGATCTGCTAATTAATTTTACAGAGACTGTGCCAGCAGCTCTGTCTTCTGAATCTTCCTGCCCCTCCCATCTCTTTCTTGGCCAAATCTGATGAAAAAAAAAAAAAAAAAAAGACATCTTTGTTCTTTGTCTACCTCTGCTGAAAGAAATCTCAGCCCTCTTCTGGTCTAACTCCTGCTCTTCCCCCAGCGCAGAAGTTTGCATCACAGCATCAAATAACCTCTCCTGACCTTCAAAAGCCGCCATGTCATACAGACCATGTCCTCCTCTGCTCCCCTCTGGGCTCCCTTGATTGCCCAGCATTTGCTCTTCCTCTTTCCCCAACACAGCCCCCCAGTGAAGAAATCTTCACAGCTTTCTCATCCAAACCTCCCTTTGCTCTCCTACTCCCTCCCAGATGAAAGACATTTCTTTCTCTTTGCTGTGCTGATTGCTCTTCATCTCTCTTTTTAGATGCTTGTTCAATTGGCCACAGTAAAATGCCCTGCTCATATGATTAAACAGGATTGAGTGAATATTTTGTTTGATGGGTTTTCTACTTGAGCTAATGCTATGATGGGACCTCGGGATACTTTTTGTGTGAAAAAGTATTTTAAAAGTAAGTATCTTTTCCTGTGGACATTTGGGCCTGGGCACAAAAGTACCATGCCAGTGAGTTCAAGCTGGCATAAAGAGGAACAATATTTTTAAGTGTGTGAGTCCTTACGCTAAAAAAACCCCCAAAACCAAAAAATAAAACAACAAAACCAACCACACACAAAAAACCCCAAACACAAAACCTTCAAGCACTAATATCTGCACTTTCAGTTTAACATGTTATTGCCTCAAAAGTTTGTTCTGCAGCTTCACTGGTCATTACAATCCCTTTAGCTAAACACTGAGCGGAAAACATGTATGCCCTTCATCTGCTTTGCTGGAGAGTCAAGTGGTTTAGATCAGCTTCTCGGCACTTAGAGCCAACCTCGCAGACTTTGCAGTGAAGTGACTGAGATACAGTCACACATTCTGTTCCCTTTCTCCTCTGGAAAAAAAGTGTTTTGATTAGCACAGGGGCTAAAGGGATGTGAGCGTGGGAGCATTATAACACTGCAGAGATGGCTAAGTAAAAGCTCAGATCGGTCAAAGTAATTAAGCACCTAACTCCAAGCAAATTCAAAGGAAACAAAATATCTCTACACCTTTATGATTCCACCACAAACATCTGAGTTGCTTCTGAAAAGTCTATCAGGAGCTTCTACGTCAGATAAGCAATTTTGTGTTCATGAAGCCCAAAATAAACTTATTAAAGGATCAAGGCTGAACATTATACTGTATTGAAGAGCTTCCAAAAGCTGCCAGTGGCTCATTATGGCATTAGTCAAGGTTATTCAGGGATTACTCCAACTCTCTCCTGATGCATGGGCCATAGAGTTGCAGCCTGTCTGGGTGAACTGCAGGGATCTGAAATGAGCTGCAGAGACTTGGGAACACTTACTGGGATGGTCACCCAAGCACTGAATATGTTTTAAGAACTAAAAAAAAAATCAGCATGGTGCCTTTTGTGTTGCCTCTGTGTGTCTTCTAGCTCACAGGTTTCCAGCCTCTGACTTGGGGATGCTTAGGGGAACTATATTTAAGCAGGCTCTGCAAGATAACCAAGAAAAGTGGCTGTACCGTGACTGGTTAATTTGCTCTACTTTCCCTGGAAAACACTGAAGACAACAGAAACTAGAAAGGACTGAAAACCCAAGGTTGTAATCTACTGTGGTGTTCTGAATGAAGAAAGGAAGATGTTTTATACAGCCCTTATTGATCTAAAAGCTGGAAAATCATTGCTATGCCTTTACCTGGGTTTGGGGCAGCTTCCAGTGGCAAGTGCAGGCTCTCCTGGGTGGCCCACTGACCCCTGAGGTCTCCTCATCCATCTTGTGCAGGTCCGCTTTTCAGAGGGAAGCCAGCCCAGATGGGTTCCCATTGGCCTCTGCTGAACAACACCTCAGGGCGTAACTGGTGGCCAGCAGTTTGGGACAATGGTTACCACAAGGAGTGTGAATGTAGTCTTGGTGTTACAACCCAGAAGGAGGACACTGAACTGGAAAAACTGAAAATGAATAAGGTCTTGAAAATGTGCCTTATAGTGAAAGAAACAAGGAGCTTGCTTTAGTTTTACCCAGAGGAAGATTAACAGGTGACTCAAACACAGTCTATAAATACTCACATGGGAAATCAGCATTTCATAACAAATGCTCCTAAACCTCACAGCAAAGATACAAGAGCCAGGGAATAAACAATGCAAATTAATAAACTGAGGCTAAGAGCAGACTGCACAATTTAGCAAGGAAAGTAATCAACCATGAGTGCAACTTTCCCAAAGTCTGTGGTTAAAGCCCTCTTTCCTCATCCCCATTTTCTAGATGTGAACCAAGACTAAATTTTTCTCCTAAAAAAAAAGTTAAACAGAAAGGAATTAATTTAGGTCCTGTGGCCAGTTTGATGGAGGAGAACAAAGATGCTCACCGTGACCCTTTCTATCTTTACAATCTCTGACGTTGCCTCGCCAAAGGCTTCCAAATGCCTTCCTATTACAGTCACCTCCTTGTTCTACCATGTGTGTCGAAGGCGATATATCCCCTTCCATGGCAGCCAAACTCCCAGCAATGCTCGTATGTCGTGATGTGCTGTCAACACAACCATCATGACACAATGAGAACCGCATTAACTGAACTTAATAGCAAAACAAATATCAGGAATACCACACAGACTGGCTTATTTATTTTCTTATTCAAGTCATTCATTAAAACACTCACCATTTTCTTGCTTATCAGAGGTCACCATCAAACTTCCAGCTACCACTGAATTTCCAGGCACAACCAAGCACTGATGAATCCACGAGGTCTTTTTGCCACAGAAATTAAGCCTCATTTGCGAACTTTCCCCAATGTCATATTAATCATTTTGACTGTCCTGATTTTATCAGCAGAATCAAATTTTTTTTTCTTCCTGGTGAACATTTCTTTTAAAGTCATTTTGTTGTGGAACAAGAAATATTTACACAATGAGGATGATCGATGATTGGATGACAAAATAAGTGCTTTTAGAATGCTCATGATACATCTATTGGCATTGGCTTGCTCATTGTGAGCTACAGGCTGCAATTACGGGGACCCGCACTCTCTCTGATGGAGCATTCACAGTAGCTGTTGTTTACATTGCTGGGAGAGAGGCCTCCGGAGCCGACAGCGCTAGTAGGAAAGCAGCACATGACTGACTTTAAAAAAAACCACCAACAACAACAACAACAACAAAAGCATGTACTTTTTGGCCAGCAGCAGACTGACTCTGCAAACAGCTGTGCCCAGTACGCGCCTCGGGGTTAGTTACGGTCCCTCTGCCTGAGGTCACCACATGGAGCCGCCTGCGGCCATGCATGCTGCCTGCTCCTAGCAACCGCGGCTGTCCTGGATGGAGTGGTGTAAATACGTTGCATCCTCGCACACACCAGGCTGGCAGAGCAAGGGGGATGGTCACCACCTGACGCTTTGCAGGGACCAGCGGTGGGAGGCAATGCATCGTCACCCAGAGCTGAAAACAGACCAGCTCTGCTTATGGCTCTGCTGTCCGAGGAACCTTTGCTTCACAGCAAAAAAATTGTAGCCAGCACGAAAATATCTGTGATGGCTGCATGTATCCCACGTCCACCCCCCAGTCTCGTTTGCCACCCTGCCCCAAACACTGGTGTCAGCGCAACCAGAGGGTGGAAAGAGAGGGATGGAGAAGCCGGGGGCCAGGCTGCAGCAGGGACTGCTTGAATCAGCTTTGCCCAAGAGGCGGGTGTGTGAAAGCACGGAAAGAGATGCAGGAGATGTCTAATCTATAGATTCCACAGACCAAGGCTGTGTTTTGTCTCCTCATCAAAAGGGGGCCTGAAAAGCCTGAACAAGAGGCAGCAGGCACTCTCTGCAGATTTACAGATGACACCAAATTAGGTGGGGCAGTTGGCATGCCGAGCACTGCTTCAATCCAGCAGGATCTTGGGAAACTTGAAGCCAACAGAAACCTCATGAAGTTTAGCAGGACATGTGAAGTACTGCATCAAGCTGGAATAACCTCATGCGGCAGTTCATGCTGGGAACCAACTGCTTGAAGAGCAGCCCTACTGAGGATGCATGGGCTATCTTGAAAGTCAGCTTAAATAGGAGACAACTGTTCCCTGTCACCACAAATGAGGCAAACTACTTCTTGTAATGCAGGAGATCAAGGCAAGTTATCATCCCTTCTAGTTGGTGCTGGTGAGACTGCACCTGTTTGAGACTCCAAGAGGGATGTGGAGAAGCTGGACAGCTAAAACACTCAGGCCCTAGAACACTCCTTCTGTGAGGACAGCTTGAGGGCATCAGGCTTGCTAAGTAATGGTTATGAAGTTAAGACAGGACCTAATAGCAGCCCACAAGCTATGCAAAGGCTTCTTAAAAAAATGATGGAGCCAAATCCTTCTCAGTAGCAGCAGTGATCAAAGCAATGTCCACAAGCTCTGACTTGGGTGTTAGATTGAACACTAGGAGAAACTTCTTCACTAGAGGACTGGAACACTGGAAAACCAGACAGGTTGTGGCATCCCCACCCTTGGAAGTGTTCAAGATTCAAGCAGAGTGAGCCATGGTTGACTGAATCCAGTGCAGGCTCCAGCCCTGTTTTGAGGTGGAGGTTAGATTAGAGACATGCAGAGGTCCCTTCCCACCAACACTTCAACAAGTGTATGAAATCCAGCGGCAAGGGATACTATGGTCCTGACAAAGGTTTTAGTGGGTGTGCCCCACAGTCCTGTTCTTGCTCAAGCCAATGTTCAGGTCTCACCACACAGGTCATGCCCAAGCACACGTGGGAAGTCCACAGTTTCCTAGCTTCTGAAGAGACTCATGGTAAAAGGTCTATGTGCTCCTCTACTGCATGTGCTCTCCTGCCCCATTGAGACTTCTGAGCAAAAACCAGCTGAAAAGTGGTTATTTTTAACTCTGGAAGAAAGGCATTATTACAATTTGGACCTGGCAAAGCAACAGTGAACAAGCAGATGCATCCTCTCCATTGTAAACTCCTCAAATGTGAAATGATTCCAGGACAATAATTAGACACAGTTGAGCATGTAGAAAGATCTGACATGCTCTACCCCAGGGCATTTATCTGTTGTAGGACAGCACAAAGCATGAAGTACATTACAGAGCCTTTCATCTCCCCTTAAACACTTTGTAAGCAGTTTAAATTCCTTAAAATGAAAACATTTTAAGACCCTTCATGTACTAAAAATGCCTTTCAGTAGTCCCTCAGAGAACTCTTTGTACCTTAGCAGAATCACAATTTACAGCTCACAAGACCACTAGTCCTTCTCAAATACTATGCCTTGTAAAAAATAAAAATATGATAAAACAATGAGAATTATTACTATTATTATAAAATTTAGTCTTTGCTTCAAAGCTCTCTTCCTTCAAATGAGGTTTTTCTTATAGAAATGCTCTAATTAAATGATTCACACAACAAATTCATAACCAAAAAGAAGATAAACTGGAAAAGGGGGTGTGGTTTACTTGTATTAGCTACATATATTCTAACTGTAATTATTCCCAACTGGTACATCCATACATAAAAGCACTTTTGCAATGACAGTAATTTGTACAATTACTCTAATAACATGTTATTCCCTTACTTTTTATAAAGCAGATTTAAGACTTTTTTTAAATTGTGTTTGCACAGCAATGCCTAAGACTAATGACAAAGCCTCCCAAGTCCCCTGCAAGGTAAGGTAATGTGAGGTGAGGGGAGATGGGTAGAGCCTCATCCTTACTGACTGGTTACAAATGCATTTATTTCCTCAATATTCCTTTCTCCCTTCAATATCCCAGATTTCCTACTTGTACAAGGTGTCACCTCTCATCTCTGCAAGTTCTGTGGGGCAAGTTAATACATTCGTATTAACTTCATATGATGGCACACAGTGTGGAAGCACCTTACACTTGCAAATATCCTGTCAGCATTGGGTGATGAGCAAGTAGTCTTACCTTACAGGTGAGGAAACTATAGGGCTAACTGATGTCCCATCACCAAGACAGTGACAGATCTGTGAATAAATCCCGGAGTCATGAGTCCCAGTCTATATAGGCTGGCTCTCCTGAATGGCCATGCAGTTAGACCAGGGAGAGGCCATCTCTTTCAAGGTGGGATATGCTATACTGAAGTCTGTGACTTCACTTTCTTCTTGTGCATACAAGGAAAAACTTAAGAATTGTTTGACAAAAATTAGTGGAGTTACACAAATGTAAAAGCCAAATAGGTGGAGGAAGGATCAGACCCTTTATCTTCTTATAGCAGCAGTGGGGTACCTTGACCTGTCTATTCAATAACCTTAGTAAGAGCAATAGGAATTTGACAATTTTAGCTCATTCCCACACAACCCAGGGCAGCTGTACTTGCAGTGGTTTAAGACACTGTTGTTTCCAAATCAGCACAAATTTCTTATCTCTTTAATACATGAATCACCTGACTGCTGAGGTACCCCTGTGGCGTTCATGAAGACTTCCCGGAGCGGGATGCGATGGCAGTCTGAGGGCATGAACTGTAATGAATATCCTCAGATAAGATGATCCAAGTGACCAAAGTGCAGAACTGCTACATCCTCACTCCCAAACCAAGGCTCGCCGGTTTGTTTTCATAGTGAAATAACTAACCTCACTGCAAAACCCTCCTGGGAACCATTGCTTTAACTTTTCTCATGATGTAGTTAGGCAAGGTCAGCAGCAGTTCAAATGCACGGTATTCAGTACTGCTAGCTATACCATGGCAAAAACTACATATTTCTTGTCTCCTTTAGGCTTGATTGCAGAACAGCTGTTGGATTAGAGAGGCAACAGACACTGAGGATATAGCCAAGGCTCGGTGTGCCAAGTGGAAATGGTTGTCTTCGGTAGGATTTTCTCTCAGGCTGGAAGCACTCCCATATTTCATAGTAAGGACAAGCTTCAGACTTTCAGAGGATATTTTCTTTTGTTCTACTTTAATCAATCAGTGCCAATTAACCAACATTTAGTTTCAGCACAAGGAAGGAACAGCAGAAATAATTATGTCCTGAGACAGACATACCATCAGTTTCCCCAAACCTATTAACAACCTCAGATAAATTGGCAATCTAAATCAAAAAGCCTAACACACAAACCATCTTCTTTGCAGCCCTCTTTACTCCTGTCTCTAGAGCCAGGATGACACAAAATTACTACCCAAGCTCTGCATATGTTCCTATAAATGCAATATTGCTCTGTCCATAAAATGATTTTGCTGGTTCATCTCAGGACATGGGTTCCTCTGACACTGAAATACAATGTGGACTTGTTCCAGGCTGCCCCTGACCAGGGAACAGAATAAGCTGCTCCTGATGTGTCTGTTCATAAGACATCAGCTAAACAACTATATTATCACAGAATAGTTAATCAAGAGTTATGTACTGTAGGTTCAAGTTGCCCATTGTAAAATAAATTTGCAATCTTGAAGACAGGTTATTCTAGATGGATTAAAGATGTGAAAAATACACATACTAGTGTGAAATAGGAGGATAAGGTTGTTGTAGCTTTAGACGTTTACAGAGTGTAGGTCTGTCTTTCTTATTTGACTTAATGTAAACTTCTGTTTAGGCTAGGATGCACAGTGTCCTAGACTCCCTGGACTGTGCCAGTGATATTCTGCTGTCTGTAAACACTGGGAGTGAATCAGATGGATCCTGCCAAACATCTGCTTTCATTTATCACAACAAGGTTAAGAAATTCGATCATAGTTTATAAACATCTCTTGGGAAGGGACTTTTCATAACACAAACAGAAGGGAGGTAGTAACACTGAATGGGAAGCTGACCCCATCCAGCAGTGTCCAGCTCATAGCACCTGGTGTAAGCAGTAGCAATCACTGAGATTATTATGTGAGACAGCACCATTATTTTTATTATGAATAAACAGAATAAACCCAAAGAGACATAATCTACTTGGTAGTGTCAAGCAGTCAGATTTATATCCAGTCTTCATAGCTGCTTTTCAATAGTCTCCATTTATTTGGAGCACCTGGCATTTTGATTTTGTCATTATACATATCACCTGTGCTTTTTTTCTTCAAATACATAAAAGAAACAATTCTTGAATTCTCCTGCCTACAGGTTTTTTGTTTGGACTTTTCTAACCTTAGCAGTGAGTAAAATTACATGGTTTTAAGCCAGCAAATCCAAGCATAAACTGCATTGAAGAATGTTCTGCACCATTGGTGCCAGTGTTCAGCATGACTTGGAATCCATGGGGAACTCCAGAAGAAAACCCATATTGTAATAATATTTACAAAAAGGAAGGAGTGGACTCCTTAAGTAGCTTGATAACTGCCCAAATCTAAGGAATCAAACAGTCAATAACATGACGATATGGAGAGATGGCTATTGGTGGAGGCCTTCAGAGTTGCACACCTGGTGTTATCCCAGCTGAGCAGCAGGGAGTTGGGAACCATCACAAACTGTCACCTTTTAGTTGAAAGAAATGTGCTTTTAGTAGAGGTAACTTCTTAGCCAGACCTCTCAATCTTAAATATTGATAATTGTACTACCACAGCTCTCTCTAGTAGCACTTAGGAAAATCTACAATCTGATTAACTGTACAGAAGATACAAAGATTGCCCAAGTGATACATACCAAGAAAGATATGTGAGAGATGCCAAGTCTCATAGCTCAGAGGCGGGGGGTGGGACAAAGGTGTGTTTTAACAAGCAGGAGCACAGGACATGAGTAAGGACAGAGACCACCAGCCTTACTCACAGGGGATAATCTGCCTAGGAGATCGTAGGAAATACTCACCCATTGGTTAATGATGACAGAGCAAGTCTTAAGAAGAGACTTTGGAGAAGGGGAAGGGGATTTTATTTTAAAAACAAACCCACTTTCACTCACACACTCATGCCCACATACTCACAACCAGAAAAAAAGCATCTGTCCATCATCCAGGCATCAAAACATGTGTGTCCAGGGTCTGTTCAGGATCCCTCGCAGTGACACAGTGCGCAAGGGACATGGCTCTGTAGTCCTCATCCTGGCTCTTTCCATGGCTGGTGACTTCTCACTGCTTTGGGATGTGTTTTTTGAACGCTGGAGCTGACAGCAACTGACTTCTTTTGTCTCTCCATCCCACCCCACCGTCTGTGGGTCATCAGGGCTGACTCACTGCCCTTTCTCTCCTCCCTGAGTGCCTCAAGGCTCTAGTCCCAACCTTTATCCTCCTGCTATCACCCCTTTAATGGTCTGAGGCTTTGTTTCAGCCTGGGTGCAGGTTGTCCTCTGCTGTAGGCCATCCCTTGTTTTCCTGATCCAGCCTGAAGGTGCATTGTTGCCAGCTCCAGCTCAGCCCAGCTTTGCGTGGATAAATGTGACCAGAGGTGTTCCTCTGTAGTGTCACCTACGGTGATTTAGATGCCCCCAATTGCAGGTGCAATCCTATGGCTTCTCCTAGATGGGAGGTCACAATACAGCAGACTTCAGCCAATGACCTAGAGACCCTGCAATGGCCCAGGTTGCTCCTAAGGGGTCTGTGGAAAGTGATTGCATCAAGCCGGCCAGCTAGCTATAGAATTGACTTTTTGGGGATTCCTATTTCTACTGGAAATAAAAAAAAAAAAAAAAAAAAGCTGAAAACCATTGAACTAGATAATGTAAGAGCCTTCCAGTGGCCTTGAATATGCTATTCATTGAGGTCGGAAGCTGTTATGGAATTTTTCAATACATGATTTAATCTGGGCAGCCTGAGCTCCAGAAGCAGAGGGAGGAAACTCAGAGACTCTGGAGCCAGGGCCCCTCAGGCAAGGAAAGGGAACATTTTCAATGGCTTTTAGAGGACATGTTGGGCAAGTCACACACATTACAGCAGTTCACTGGCAGCATTATAAAGCTAGAAAAGCAGTGTCAGGTGAGCTGCCCAAAAGGGCAAAAATTGCTCCCTTAGTCTGCAATGTGCTAATATTTGAGCATTTGTGCGTTTTAACTGCCGCATGATCAGAAGGCAACCTCTTAAGCATAGGGTTTTAGTGGCCATCCTAGACACAGAATTAGCAGCAGCTCCTCAGCAGGCAGAAACCTGCTGTGGCACTGACTTCTCAGTAACTGAGGTGTCCCACAGCTGGAGCTGGGGCGACACAGCCCTGCCTAGGCAGCAGCGTTGCCTCCCCTTGCACTCCCATCCACCCACCACAGGACATGCCCCACCTCTCCCCTTGCCTGCACCAGCAGCACCAGGAGGCAAGAGGTTCCCTCTGGGAACTGGTCTTTCTCCATGAGAAAAAAAAAATGGAATTTTTTTGGTCTTCAGTTTGCTTCTCAGCTGGATCAGTCCCTGGATCTGAGTCCCAGCATGGCCATACAAGCAGTGGTGCCAGTGCAGCAAGGGAAGGAGGGCGGGAAGAAGCCAAGGGAGAGCTGGGGATGGATCCCGCCCTTAGTCCAGTGAGGCATGAGTACCACTGAAGGTGTAAACTGGTGTCAGCTCCAAAAACATCAGTGGCAAAACAGCTTTCCATGAACCACTTCAACAGCTCTCTGCCTCGATGGCGTTCCTTCCCTCCTTGTGCCTGGAAAAGTTTGCTGAAGTTTTCTGCAGTTGGCTGCTTTTCCGTTCCAGAAAATCTGGAACTTTATTAATAAAGCAAACAAACCCATGAGCCCTAACCTTCACTGCTTTGTTTCGTTCACTCCCAATGGGAAATAAACCAAAACATTCACTGACTGGTTCCTGCAGGGTGCAGGAACAGCTCGCAGCCAGGAGAGGTGGCCGGGAGCGCCCAGGGGACACCGCGACTGTTCCTCCTCACCCTCCACTGCACAGCTGTTCCCAGGCTCTCTGATAAGTGTATGTTGTGACAGATCTTCAAGGGTAATGTCCTCCAGTCAAGGGAGAAACACCACCATGTCTCCACCAAAGAGGAGCCCATTATACTTTCTGGCCCTTTTGTATAGCCTTTTTGTGGGTGTCTGATTTTAGAGAAAGATAGCATGCAGGTATTTATACTTCACACTCAAATACATCCAACTGTTTTTAAAGCAGAGGGCATTGCCAGCCCAAGAAATGTAATCTTATCCCAAGGCCTTGAAAAATTTGGTGGCTGTTGTGTAAGTGTCTTCCTCCATGAAAAGCAGCTCTTGGTCAAGGGCACCCGACGCTAACCAACATTGATAAGAGGATGGCATCCCCTGCTGCTGCAAATGGCCCTACTACTCAAAGTGGATCAGGCCCTATATTTTGTTAAATAAAAAACCACCACAGCCTGGTGAAAGGCATCGTGCAGGCAGTGTCTGAGGCAGAGCTTCCTGCCCATCTCCAGGTGCCCTTGGTGCTGAGGGATGATGGAGACCTCAGTTCAGGCTGTAAAGTCTGCATGCCAACTTTAGTCCCAAAGGCAGCAACATCGCTCCACTCAAGCAGGGACCATCAATTGCACAACCCACCTCAGGGCCAATTAACCTCAGAGAGCCAAGGGGAGGACAGTAAAGCTCCCTGGCAAAGGTGCCTTCTGCAGCATCCATGAGATGGGGAGAATCTCGTGCTTAAGCAAGGTTAGTAAACAAACCCTAATACAAACAGAGCTGAAAGGATGGTTGGATGTCATTTAAACATGTTTTAACAGTAGAGGAAGCTCACGTCTGAACACATGTTTTATCTCCCTGTAGATATATGATACCTGGTGGAGGGACCCTGGAAGTGCAAGGAAACAGCAGTGACTCACCATCCCCTTGATAACAGGGGCCTTGAAGGAAGGCATGCTCCATGCCCCCAGAAGACTTCTCAGCAGTCATAAATGCTTTGCTAATTTTGTTTTTTTGGATGCAAGGTTTGCATGGCCTTCTCCAGAAAGGGACCATGTTAGCGCACCATTCCGTGCCTCATTTTCCCCACCTGCACAGCCAGGGTAACTGGGCTGTCCCCACAGGAGCACTGGGAAGAAGGATTGGTTAATAATTGCTTAGTGCTCTGGAGATAGCACTATATAAGTCTAATTACATTGTATGCCCTCATGTGATAAGGATGTCATCTTAGATTAGAGGGGATTAGTTGTTAATGCCATTCCTGTACATACTGGTCCCCTCCAGGGCTTTGGTTTCTGCTGAGAAGTTTTTTCACTCTGCTTTCAAATCAGCGAGGACCTCCTAGTTATGTTAATCAAGGAAATCAAAGGTGTTTGGTGGCTGAAAACAACACTCGGTGGATACCTGGAGATGTCTTCAGCCAAGCAGAGAGATGTGCTCAGTGAACGCTGGTGTGCGCTCGGCATCTCTCTGGCTTTGGCATCTCTAAACCTTTAGCAGGGCTGGGGAAAGGGGGTTGAGTGCATCCCCTTCCTGTGCACTGGGCTCCAAACACACCACTGAGTTATTAAGTACAAATCTAAGTTAATGTTTAACACTCGCCCAAAACACAGAGATTGCCGAATGCCAAAGGAAATGGAGTGAGAAACTACATGCCAGTAACGATTGCAGGGCAAAATGCTATTGAGACAACATCCCCACATCCCAGCAGCACCGCTCTCCAGGAGTGCTCTGATCTGCAGCAACGTCCCAGAGCAAGCGAGAGGGGAATCTGGCTCCCACGCTGCACGGTGAGAGCCAAGCGACTCACAGTGATTTTGCTTTTCTAAACCTGTTGCTGTGAAGTTTATATCCTCACATCTGCAGTGACCCTGACCACTCTCAGAGGACTGCCTGGAGAGACAGAGTGCTCTCCCCTGGTTGCAGAGCTATCAGGGATTGAGCAGAGATGCCTTCCACGGATCCCTTTTCAGACCTCCCACCTGCTCTGAGTGCTGGCTCACCCCTGGCACGGGCTGGATTTCAGCCGCTGACTCAGAAGGCAAAGGGCTATCCTGTCACCACCTCCCAATAGCATGGGTTTGTCCTGGAGGAAACCCTGGATCCATCACCTTTTGCTGACCACCCAGGATTAGCCAGGAGAAGAACCCAGGCTCCTCTCAGCAGCAGGAGAGGAAGGATACCACCTCCCAGCTCTCAGCCGCTGGCTGATGGGAGCAGCTTTGGCTCACAAGCACATTGAAGAAGCTCAGTGGAAAGGAAAACCTCCAGGAACCTCTCAAGCTGCACTAAACTTCCAGAGACAGATCCCACCGCAGTCCTTCAGTGGGGACTCTCTGCAGCCAGGTATAAACCAGGGAGCTGCAGCATGAAGTAGTGGGAACTGATGGACAGGGAGCACTGAACAGCAGCAAAGGTCTTGCAAACACCCCCAAAGCATGAAACCGATATTCACCCAGGCTGCGTGGTGATGGCCAAGGAACCACGTCAGCACAGGCTGGCAGGAACATTTACCAAAATCCTAGGAGGAGATGGTCTTCCCTGCACCCAAACCTGGGAGCAGAGGTTGACAGCCTGAACTTGTTGCAGCAGCGGCAGCAGTACCCATCCGAGTGGAGAGGTGCTCCTGGGGCAAAGGGGACCCCATTGAAGCAGATGCCGAAGCTGTTGGAAGGGAGTTTGGAGAATGCTAAAATCTCAGCAGTGGTGGAGCCAGACATTGCCCTGGGTCCAGCCATAATTGAACAGCCTGTTCCGTGGCAAAGTGTCCCAGGCAAGGACAGCCTGAAGCCTTAGACAACCTTTCACCACGGCTCCTGCTGCCCTGATTGCAGGGTGATGCTTCCTTCTAAGCCTGTGGGAGCAGAGGGATGCTTGCTGGCCATGGGTAATCAACTGGATGTGCAAAAGAAGCATGGACATGGCTTTTGCAGTTTATATCTCAATGGGAATAGGCAGCTGCAAGGCTAAACGTGCATGAAGGAGAGAACCAGGTATCCTTGCAGTTATATGCTGGGAAGTTCATGTACTCTAAGCAGGGCAGCCCATCATTCACATGCAACATTTTGGAGAGGGGTTGCTCTGTATTATTCACATTCAATAATAAGTGAGAATAATTTTTCATTTGTTAACACAAAGAAAATGACCCCAGAGGAAGGAAAAATGCTGCTTTTGGGAGAATTTTGGGGTGCAAAGGGCACTAGGAGCCCTTTATGGTCCTGGGAGCACCCAGGACAATACTGAGAGGGCACAGCTGAGTGAGGCAGAAGGTGGGCAAACCTTCAGCCCCAGCTCTGAGGCACCCACGAGGGCTCAGAAAGCACAGCACAGGCTGAGCCTACCGGGAGCAGAGCTGTGCTGTGCTGGTGCTACTGCTCCAGAGTCAATGGGATGCAAAAGGAACCGGGGCTTTCTGCTTACCTGGGTTAGCACTACAAGGCAAATAAATACCTCCAGTTATTTCTTACTGTTGTCCAGAAGAGCCAGCCTGTTGCAAGACAGGGACTAAACTGCTGCCGCTGTCAGTCCAGGTAGGTGCTCCCTGTCTCCCAGGGCAAGAGGAGCTGGGGAGTGGATCAGGGCATCCTATTTAACTGCCTCCAGCACAGCACCCTTAGCTTAGGTGAGTCCTGCAAAGCAGAGCTGAAGCTGGCCAGGAGATTGAATTTTTATTTCTAAAGAAATAAAATAAATGAAAATTCTAGATTTTGTGGAAAACAAGTTAGTTCGGTGTCTGAGACGTGTTCCCTGAGAGGCAACCCATAGCACAATAAGCACTAAGGGCAGCTGCAAGGCAGGGTGCTGGGGATCACAGGGCTGCACATGCTTCCAGGATGCCCTGGCTTGGCCCATCCAGAGCCGCAGGAGAGCCAATGCCCTGGGAGCTGCAAGCATCATGCTTCTTCAGCTGTGAAGACCAACCTCCCTCCCAGCAGCTACTCCAAATGCAGGCATGGAGCCAAGCTGTCAGGGAAGCCAGCAGGGTCCCGTTAGCAATTTTATCAGACTCAACATTTTTTGGCAGAACATTTCCATTTTGGTGAGTCAGCAGCCTTGGAAAGCACCTGTGGGTGCTCGAGGCAGGTGTGTGAGGAAAGGCCCCAGGGCCTGCACCTGACCTGGCCCAGACCTGGCTACACAGGCACCACGCTCAGAAAGAGCCACGCAACAAACTGCCCCTCGTGTTGGCTGATTCCCCTCCAGTCTATTCCTTGTCCATCAACAGAAGAGCTCGTCCAAGCTGAGTTTTCAGGTTAAGTGGAACAACATGCATCAGGTCTAGACAACAGAAGGGTTTTCCCCCTGGCTCATTCAATCTCTAAGAGTTACTTTCCCCTTTGTATGCTTGATCGTTTTGTCAAAATTAGACCTGAAGACAAGTCAACTTTATTAACCCCACTTTTAACAAGTTTTCCTCATCTAAATTTTTCTTGCTAAGCCCAAGACTTCTTGCCCCATCTGCAGAGAAGAGATCACCCACCCTCTCTGCATTCCCTTCTCACATATTTGAGGACTGCTCTCATGTCTCCCTGGGCCCCTTCTGTCGCCCGTTATCCAACCCAGGTCGAGCTTGCTGGGAGTCATCACGTCCTTGCTGATCTCTGGCGACCCTCCAACCTGCCACATCTTCCGTGTCCCAGCGTGAAGCTGGCCTCCACAGCCCTAGTATGCAAACCCCAAGCGTCTTCTTCCAGCAGGTCCTCACACCCTTCACAGGGATTTATGGCCTGACTGTTGCTCGGCAGGGATGGAGTTGTTAGTGCTGTTGGAGAGATGGAGGAGATAGGGCAGGGGATGCAGGCGCAGGGGGAGCCAGCAGATGGGAGGCTTGCTGAGAGCCCAAAAATGCTGCCAGGCCCTGCTCCCTGCTCCCTCTCTGGCCATCGGCCAGGGAGTTTGCATGCAGTGAGCAGAACCAGGTCTTCAACATCAAGTCGCAGGGCTTGGACCGGTGTTTCACCTGTCCCAACACAGGGGACAGCTCTGATGCAGCTCGGGCAGGGCAAGGCAGGGTGGAAAACTGGGCTGGGAAGTCTCAGCACAGACCAGGGTTGTGGAGCCCTACCAGGGGAGGGCTTTGTTTCTCTCCCCTCTTTTTTTTCTTTTTTTTTGGCTTTTTAACCAGGACGGGTTACAGCAGGACTGACAGACGGCGAGTCTCACCAGACAGTACTCAGCTGCTCACCTCCCTTTCCCAGCAGCATCTGTGGGGCTGCAGACCATCGGCTGCAGATACCTCCTCGCAGGAAAAAGCAGGAAAAAACTGGCAGGGAGTGGAAACAAGTGGCAAGCAGATTAGAAACCCAGCTCCTATTTATAGACCTGTAGACCGGCAGCAGAGAAGCTGCCCCTGTGACAGGGCCATCCGTTTAACCCTTTCAGCCCCAAGCACCAACCATGAGGTGCTGAGCCAGTCCCAGCCCATGCAGGAGGGGTGAGGGAGCATTTCAGCACAGGGAAAGCAGAAGACCCTGGGCTGGGGCACCCCATGGTGCAGAGGGGGCCAGAGGCAGGTCTAGGCATGATGGACCTTTCAGAGCCACTCCTCAGCAAGGATGATGGGGATGAAGATGGGGTTACAGGTGTAAAGAAGTTGGATCACCAGGACAAGGAGCAGAACATCGCAGTATCCTGCTGCACAGTGGCCAGAGCAAGCCAAAAATATTTCCTCTGCAGGGGAAATAATGAACAGGCTTTAGAGGCAATTCCAGTGCTTCCAGCCTCTTGTGACCCTTGAGCTTTGGCAGGGTTGAAGGCAATGGGGGCCATTGCTTTGAGGGCCACTGCATACCTGTTGCCCACGAGTGGCTGCTGATGCTTGTGGGGAGCTGTTCCATCCCATGGGAGTGGATTGTGGCCCCGACTCCTTGCTGCTCCCCACTGTGGTCTCCCCAGAGCTTGTCAGCAAGAGGACAGCCAGACTTTGTCACGAGTTCCCTGTCAAATTTGCAGCGATTTGTTAAATCTAGTAGTGTTGCCAAGGAGAGGTCATGCAAACACCAAAAAACCATAGAATTCACGTTGCAAGTGCCCAGTATGCCCAATGGCTGGGACCAGGAGTTGAGTAGAGCATGGAATGAGTCCCAGCAAGAGGCAGTCAGCACATCTCTGGGTCCCAGGAGCACACGGGTGCCATCTTCCTGAAGCTCCTCTTTCACTACTACTCTACCTGCTGTCATTTATGGGTGCCTTTATGCCATACACAGTCGTTAGATACAGAAGTTGGGAATTGCCAGCTTGCTCAGCTTCCTGCTTTCCTAGGTCTGGATTTCACCAAAAGTGGTGGCAAGAAGAGACATATCTGGGGAGCGTGAACTTCTTTATGAAAAAGACAAACCCCAGTGCTAACACTTTGCGCACCCTAAACAGAATAAAAGAGCTGCTTAGCTCTGCCATGTTATGTTAGACTTCAGTCTCACGCAGTTTATCTGCAGGAGAAGAGAAGGGGCTACAACAGTGAAAGAGGGGAGATTTAGATTGGACATAAGGAAGACTTTTTTTACAAAGAGAGTGGGAAGGCACTGGAAGAGGTTGCCCCATTATTAGAAGCAGTCAAAATCAGGTTGGATGGGGCTTTGAGAAACCTGACCTGGTGAAAGATGTCCCTGCCCATGGCAGGCAGGGTGGACTAGATGGTTTGTAACCGATCTTTCTGACCCAAACCATTCTATGATTCTGTGAAAAAAGGTGTCATAGCTGCTTAGCTGAGTTTGGTACCTGGCCAGGAACCGCTGCCCGTAACGGAGATTTCTGAGTGTGAAGCCGCTGTGTGCTGGACACACACGGGCTGTCCTGTGCCGCTGGCAAGGCAGTTCCTGCACTGGCAGCAGCACGCAGACAGCAGGGAGTATTTTTCACTCCATTTCACCTCCTGCAGCTCCGGCAGCGGAGCAGACCCCCTTGGTCAGCTGGTCCAGGGTCATCCCTGCTCCCTGCATGGGGATGGCTGCAGGAATGTAGGGCTGGGTGTGGGCAGGCTTCGTTACAATTCTCCATCATTTCACAACCAAACCTTCCTCCCCCAGGCCCCTTCAGCTATAGGCCTCAGCCATTTGCTGCCTCTGCACTGAGAGACTTTCCAGCTGTTCTCCCACTCACTTGTGTCAATAGCTATTTTTACAAAATTGCTTTTCTTTACTTCTTAATTGATCTAAATCCTTTCCCTTAGCTTTCTTGTTAAAGGTGGATTTAAAGAGAAGGAGTTCATTATCTCGTCCATTTTTGAGTCATTATGAATTTCATCCCTCTCTTCATTAATTACTCATTACCCCTCGCTCTGGAGGGCTGCTTTGTCCCCACTGTGTTCATGAGCAGCTTCCCTGGCATCCTGTAATCTCCCCAGCCCCGTGTTAGCTCGGTCTGGTTTACACTGCCTTCGCTTTCCCCTCCGCTGCCCGCTCGGCTGCTCCCCAGTCTCCTCCACTCCCGAGCGAGCTCTTGCCTTTTCATTGCACCCGAGCGGCTGATTCCTGCTGCGCCCTCCCGCAGCCGCCCGGCCCCGGGTTCATCAGTGGGTCAAAGCCCCACAAGCAGCATCCCCGTGCGTTGTGCCTGCCCCAAGGGACAAGCACCCATCCCGCTGGCCCCCGTGCTGGGCAGCAAGGAGAGTCTCTGGCTCCTGGTTAATGGGTTGGCACTGGAGTTTGGATATAAACAGCCGTTTTTCAGAAAACAAAGGCTTTGCTTGGCCTGTTTCGGTACCTGCCGATTTATGACAAAGCAGCATGGAGAGTGGAGCAGTCTTGCCTAAGGACCTTGGGTTTAATGGGCCAATATTTCCCGAGCCTTTGGCTGCAGTCAGTTCCCCAGGAAGAACCTGAAACATGTAATCATCTCCTGTGCTACAGCTGCAGCGGTCCAGGGGAGCACAGTGGCTGCAATGATGTAATCATCCTTCCACCCGTGCATGAGCGCTTCCCTCGTGGGGGAGAGCCGAACATGGTACGGGCACTCAGCGAAATGAAGTAACTACTGCAGCAACTTTCTCCAGTCCCATGCACGTGTTAGCTATAATCCCCTATTACCCACGAATGGATCCATGACTGGGGGTCACAACGAGTGATGGTCTGACTCTGGACCTAAACAAACACGCAACCACCCAGTGTCTGCTGGCAAGCGATGCCTTCCATCCCAGCCTGATGCTTGGGTTGACTTCCATGCCCATGTTGCCCCAGCAGATTCCCAAAAGCCTTGCAGGACTTTTTTCCCATCACAGTAGGTGATGGAGGTTTACGGTCTCTCTTCTCCTCCCCAAGGTCAGAGTAACACGCACTTCTGCACTGAGCCTCCTCCCAGCATGTTCCTGCCAGGGCTGGGGTGTGCTCGCCAGGGAGGGCCCTTTCCATACTTTATGGATATGTATGAGAAGGCTAAGCAGGAAAAATGCATTGGGTTGGTAAAGGGAAGAGAGGGGTGTGCAATATTTGCTTGAGGAGGGTAAAAGAGGATTGCACAAGCAAGTAATTGGGTTGCACAATCAGAAACTGTGGAATTATTTAAGTTACCGCTGATCAACTGAGCTGCACTTTCTCAGGGTTTTTACGACAAAACATCTTACTCTAACTGGAGTAAATTAAGATAAGGCACCTGGTCCAGGAGTGCAACTCTGCTGACATGCATGCAGCTGCTCCTCAGCACATCCCTTGGTGGGAAGGAAGAGGTCACAAAATCATTTGAGCAGGATTGCAAAGTGCTGGGGTGCAAAGAAATCAGCAGCAGTTCAGACCCTCCAGGACAGAGAAATTAATTCAGAATGGGCTGCAAGTGCTTAGGGCAAGCCTTCACACTTGCCAGGAATCTCCTAACTACCTTTAATTGCTGGCAGCAACTCCAGTCCTCCACCATAGGGGACAGCCCAGCAAAACCATCTAAGCCAGCAAAAACAGG
This sequence comes from Scopus umbretta, assembly GCA_013400535.1. Lineage (NCBI taxonomy): Eukaryota > Metazoa > Chordata > Aves > Pelecaniformes > Scopidae > Scopus > Scopus umbretta. Next base: position 5,635 of record VZTL01027816.1, on the reverse strand, counting down.
CATTCCTCATTCTCCATCTGTGAAGCAATCATGCGGCTTAGGACAACAGGGGATTTCGTGACAAAGGAGCTAGAAGGGACAGATACTTTGAGGTGGTTCAATAAACAAAACCCCTTGTCAACATGCTGCAGACCCAGCCCTAAAGAACACACCAAAATCCAGCACAGAAAGAACCGGCAGACTGAGCGAGAGGATTATTTTCTTCTGCTCCTGTATTTCATTAGGAGTAACGCTCTGGGATGCTCCGCTGAGCTTTTCACTTACTGCAGTTGCATCCTGCAAAACTGTTGCCTTCTGCCACACTGCTCCTGCAGCGAAGAGCGGTGGCCTGTGCTAGCACCCTCGAAGATGCAAGTCTTGGCACCAGGGCCAGTATTTGTGTATTTTCCGAGGACATCAGCAGAAGGTCAGTCCTCTGCGGTGAGTGCCTGGAGGCATGAGCCATTGCTGGGAGAAGACAACTTCCCCAAGAGGAGTTCTGTGCATCTGGTGATGGTTGGTGATGAACCAGCAGCTGCAGATGCATCTTGGGCTTCAGTCCTCATAACCCGAGCAACAGCACGGTTTGGTAAAACCCAGTCGCAGGGTACAGAGAGGTGCTCTCTGGAGATGGAGTAGGTGAATGCCCAGCATCCTCTGGCCCAGCCTCCTCTGGCCCAGCCCTTGCTGCCTGGTGCTCTGGAAGGAAAGGAGACCTCCAGCCATGGAGCAAACAGCCCTCCGCATGAGTCTTGCACAAACTACCAGAATGACCTATTTCTGCATCTGCGGGATGTCCGTCTCCTTGGCCCCCACGAAGGGTTTTGCAAGGACTGACCATTTTAAGCACGTGTCAGTGAAATCCAGCTCGGGTTGTCTAATACCACATTTGCAATGCCTCAGACTTCAGAGCTTTTCCAAATCCCTCAGGGCTGTAAGGCTAATTTAGGCCAGCATCTGGAGTTTCACAAGGCACAGACAAGATAGTGCTCTATTCACTCTCTCTTCCCTTGCTTACAACCACAGGTACCCGGCACTGTTCAAGAAAACACATGTGGGAAGTGCTCTGGGAAGAATCTAGGGTCACTGGGCAAGGCTGGACCTTTCCTCATACTGCTCCGACACATGGCAGAGTCAAAAAAGACCCTGCCACCGCGGGGATGAGATGGTCCATCTGCAGCAGGGAGAGCGATCGCAGCTCTTCACTCCCAGCTGGGCCCTGAGCAGAAGGGTCCCTGGGCTGGCACGGGCAGGGCTTGGTGGCAGCCGGGAGCGCCAGGGCAAAGGAGACCCCAGGGAGGCTGCTGGTGCTGCCAAGGGTCTGCAGCTAAACAAAACTGCTGCTTGTCTGAAACTTCCTCCCAAAATTGTCAAACTTGTTCTAGCTCAGTAACTAGCTGGAGAGTAAAAAGGGCAGCTAAAAAAAAAAAAAATCCTCTTGCAGGAGGAGAGAGAGGCTGTTTAACTAGCAGCGCCTTACGCAGCATGGCCAGAACCACCATGTCCTGAGTGCTGGTGCTCACGCACTGTAACACTCTCTGTGTACAGGAGCATGGGAATATTCACACCAAAAGCCTCCCGTAGGAAATCTGAACCTCGCGTGCTCTCCTGACTCCCTTGCATGCACCACAAGGTATCTGAGGAACTTTCACCTCAATGCTAAAAAAAATAGCATCGAGGTAAAAGTGATACCTTCGGGGATCCGTTTCCCTAGTATAGAGCACAGCTTCACTACAGGTTTTTAAATTGCGATGAGCTATTATTCCCCCAGGATAGCACACCAGCACTTGAGTGCTCAGGCTCCATGGCTACTTCTAATTTAAGTTCTTTGTCTTTTGGTACCAGGCACAGGGACCTGTGCAGTTTCTAGCACCCCTTCACCTCCCCAAACACTTCATCACCCAAATTTCTACTGCCATGTCTTTTAAAACCTCTGCAATTCTCTTAATGAGCCTTATAACACAGGCATCTTTTGAAGCCCTTGCTCCTTGAGTTACATGACTTTGCCTGTAGGAAACAGCCAGACCACCATGCACCTGCTAATTAATACATGAAAACACAGCAGCCAGGGCAGGAGTAAGAGCAAATCCTTTACAAGCAAAGGCTGCTGAAGTGAGGAGCTGTGTTGGATAATGCATCTGCTTTAATATTCCTCCCTCCAAAAGAAATCCAACTTCTACTTATTCTAGGGCAAACTCAAAAGGTTTTATTTTAATTTTTTTTTTTTAGCAAATTCTATCACATAAATGTTAACAAAAAACATCTGTACAATTGCCATGATACACTCAAAAGTGAAACAAATGAGATATAAATACAGATATGGATGTAACATGACAAAAGCGGAAAAAATAGAAAAAAATACATGCGCATGAACACGGTGCCAAAGTCATTTCTCATGGCTGGCATTTTTCAGAGCGGTTTTTACTTCCCACTTAAAACATTGTTAGCAATGTCCTGCTGTATTCTACAAAGACCTATTTTTCTGTCCCTTAATATGTAATATTATGCTTGATAAATAAAGGGGTGGGGAGAAAAGGTTTTGATGACAAAGATGCAAGTTACATTACTTATACAGGTTATTGGTAAGCTAGTAATAAGCAATAAAAAAAGACAGTCTCGTATTGTATTGTAATCCAGGCAAGCACACATAGTGTACCTTAAGAAAGCCACATGCCTCGATATTTCTGCACTACATGAGAACTACAGTACGTAGACCTGTGGGGCGGATGGATCCAGTATTTGCCCATGCCCACGGAGCACTGGTGCAGCCAATGGCAGAAAAAACATCCACATCTGAGATTTCGGCAACCTTGCAGCCAGGAGCTGCTGTCTGCTGAGAGTTTTCTCCCATTCAGACTCTTAAAGCATGGTGGGCAAATAAAATACACTTTTTTTTTCTTTTTTTTTTTTTTTAAGGTATGAAAAATTGAAGCCCNAAGGTATGAAAAATTGAAGCCCTGCATAAGGGGCAGCAAGGGGGGGGAAAAAAAAAAAAAAGGCAGCTGCAGTAGGTGGCTACTGCCAGGAGAACATGAAAACAAGCTTCACCGGTGCGGTGAGGCACTGCCAGCATGCAGAACTTTCTCTGCAAGCATGTGTGGACACTGCGATTTGTAGCCAGAGAGACCTTTATGCTTCTGAATAGAAAACAAAATGATTGTACAGCTTGTTGAAAGTCAGAACACTGGAGATCAGAGAGGTGACATTCAGAGCTAGCCCTTTGAGTACTTCAAAGGAAACAAACAAAAAAAAGGGGTTATGTTCAACATACTAAACAACCTTACTATGTACATTATACGCAATGATTTATAAATACCTAAGCAGAATGCTCTCTACTGTATACAGGTATAACAGACTTCTAGAGTACTCAAAGGATGAACAGTCCTTGACTGACTCACATAAAATTAAGTAGCACGTTAATGAGCATCTGTTGACAGAACAGAATCTGATTCAGAAAGTAAGGCCTGGTTCTACCATTTGCAGCCCCAAGTGTGCCAAGAGCGTCGGAAAACACACACTCGTCGCTGGAGTTGCAGCAGGTTGCAAGCATCTTTTGAAGGATGAGCTGTTACCTCCTACTGTAGTGTCAGCGCACGCGCTGGGGTCAGTTCAGGGACATTACAGTGCGTTCACTCTCAGTGCATACTAACAGGATTTTATAAAATATATAAAATCATTTGAGAAGGAATTCAATTCCTGGAGATTTGCTACAGTGTGCCATACAAAAAACAAAAACAACCCAACAAACAAACAGCAAATGGTGATGGACCAAACTCCATCACAGCTGGGAGGGACTAAACACCCTCTGGTCAGCTATGCTGACCTTCTGAACCCCACAACCGGAACAGAAGATGCTGAACTGAGATGGGAAGAGAGGCATAAATACTAAGCAGTTAGAGTACAAATTTAAAAAAAAACAAAAAAACAAAAAAACCAAAAACAACAACAACAAAAAACCCAACAAAAAAACAAACCCACTACTAAAAATTCAAACAAGACAGCTAACTGCTGCCAACAGGTCGGCTGAATATTTCCTCAAAAGGGAAAATAAATTTGTGTTAACTAAAACAATTTGAATCATTCAAAAAATTAAAAAAGAATATTCTAACAAGCATACTGAAAGATGTTGAACAGGAATGGTCCACGGAAAGGGAGACACCAACCATGGAGCAGCCAATCCTCCCTCTAGCACACACAGCTTTTCTGAGCCTGGGGAAAGACCCTGCGGGAATCCCACCCCGCAGGATCACATGGTTTCTCCTGCCATGGCATTAGTCATTGGGAAAGATGAGGGAGCTCGCCCTGCAGCCAGCAAAAGCCTGGACGCATCCTGACAAACTCAAGAGCAGGTCACCTCCTCCACTCTCACATCAGCAGGGAAAGGGACCAACAAGCTTTGCAGCCCAATCCCACACAGGCCTCACCAGCCCCAACCCCTCCTGAGCCAAGGATTGGGAGGGGAGCTCCCAGCACAGCTCCCTGGGGCTGACACACACAGGGATGCACTGATGGAAAGGGGGGACAACAGGGCTTTACCCTCCCCACTGCGCTCCCCTGCTGCGGTATTGGAAACTCTCACATTCTCAGTAGGCTACCAAGGTGTCCCTTCAGCTCCCCAAAGGGGAAATGGGGGGGGCTGGAGAGAGACCAAGGCACTGAGAGCATGCAGGGAGCACACATCATCCATCACTACAGCTGCAGCTGTAAGCTGCAGGTCCACCATCCTCTTGCATCGCTGGCACTGGGGGCAAAAACCCAGTTCTGATCCATTGCAGGTTTGGGGTGGGTATGACCATCAGCCAGACTCCAGCTGAGGGCCAAACACAGCACTAGCATCCTCCTGCTTCCCCTGGTTACAGGCAGAGACGGGGAGGGGGGGGCTCACCCTCTGCAAACAGAAGGGTCTCCCTTGGGGGAGGATGGTGCTGGGGTATTTGACTGCTGCTGGTTTGGCTCTGACTTGGCCTGTGTCATCAGATTTGCCCCGCTACACCCTCACCCAGAGCACCCTGCTGACAGCAGTGCCCAGTGAGGGCCCTCCACACCCCTCCGAAATGCAGAGCACCCAGCAGGGCTGTGCATGGGGCTGGCCAGGAAGAAGGAGGTTTCTAAAGGCAGCTAACAGCACTGAAGGCTCTTCAGGCACAGGAGGGAAGCTGTGGCAGGCTACGAGCACTGTCCCAGCTGGCTCAGCAGGTGCTTCCATGGGGTCTTCTTGTTCAGTTTCAGATACCCTTTCTGTCCTCTGGGATGAGCATTTTGCCCAAAGCACAAAGGAGTTGTGGGGACAAAGCCATTTACCAACACCAGTGGGTCAGGTCAGAGCAGCAGATCAGCCCTTTGATGCCACAGACTTCAAGAGAAGAGCAGCTAGCCTCGCAAGGCAGCGCTGAGATACAGCCCTGCCAGCTCCCACTGCCCACCCATGGACACACTCAGAGCCTAATCCAACACCTACCCGCCTAACTCCAGTGCCCCACTGCAGGCATTGCTCCCAGAATTGGATCTCAGGTTCTCTTTGGGGAGTGACAAGTAACCTGGAGAGTATGAAAGATCCGAATGGGTTGGGAGGGGAGAAATATTTACACAGTCAATGAAAGGAGCAAGAACCCAGCTGTTTTGCACTGCACAGCTGGCTGGAGAGCAGTTACAGAGA
>VZTL01027814.1:1309-38003 GCA_013400535.1 Scopus umbretta | reverse complement strand
AAAATCCTCACAGAAAAAGCCAACATACTCACTCTTGTGACACCGGTATCTGTTCCACGCATAGGAACTGAACAACCAATTTTTCAATTTTTGCCCATTTCCTTTGCACTTTGGCATACCAGCTTTGATCAAAGGTTTATTAGGAACTTGTCTACAACCAAGTCTTACACTCCCAATTTAGGTCATATGAGAGGGGGCAGGGTTATTTCCTTACTTAAAAGTTGGATCCATTTGTGACACAATATTTGATATAGGAAACTAAATAGTCACACTAGTACTGTATTGTGCTAAGTGGTACTAAGGGGAGAATAAAGGTTTGGATAGCAAGTTTCCATGTTCTTCTCCTCCTTCTCTCTCAACATACATGCACCAGCTGACCTTCTAGGCTTAGCACACCAAGAGTTTGATCTCAAAAACGAAAAACAGCAGCAAACTGAACTGCTGGGCTTAGATCAGTTTCACTTATATAAAACAGCTAGAGTAAGGAAAATTAACCTAATAACTTTGCTACCTCTTTAAATTTAGATGTCAAGTTTACTTATAATTTTAAATAGCGTATCAACCTTTAGGAATGACATCAGTAACATTTCGAAAGCATCTGTTCAAATGTACTCTTGGATTTTACAATATTTTCCTGTTGCAGTGTATTGGAGACTGAGGATACTGGCACTGAGCCCTTGTGTGCAGTGATCCTACTAGCAGGCTTGTGCGTAGACTTTCTCCACGCATGACTCAGTTCTTCTGAAGGCAGCACTTCCAGTGCTGGTGCAGAATTCCTCTGGTGCAATCGCTGTTTATATTGCTTGCATGTGAATATGAGAGTCACCTGGTCTCCAGTCAGATATCTCCTAAGCTACATGCAGAAGAAAGTAAGTCTGTACCTCCAAAGAGCCTATAATTCAAGGTAAAAACAAGTTACCATACAACCAATCACATAAGAATCTAAGAAAGCTGAGATTATAATAGTCCACAGCTACATGTGTATGTAATTACTCACATACACACAATCTTTATACACAGTCTTCCTTTTAAATCTTATCCCTGCAGCAAAACTCTTTCTTGTGCTAAGCTTAAAATAAGTCACTAAAACTGTGCCTATGCCAGGAAACAACACAGGTTCAGGTTGTTTTCCAGGTTGAAGCCCTGGACTATGATCATCCATGCTGTTTGCTAGCACCTTCCTAGTTGTATTTCTGACCAGCATCAACCAGACAGTCTTCCAGACAACACCTGGCCACAGCTCAAAGGGCACATTTTGCCAGAGTCTGTTCCCAGGAAGAGACTTGAGCACTGCAGATCAGAGCTACACATAATGCACCACCACAGAACCAGGGAACTGCTTCTGGCTTGCACTATTTCATGCATCACACTGCCTCCCATTCCTTCCGATTATGATTTGTAGGGAAGTGGTGGGAACATTTTAACTATAGCATTTTAACTCATAAAAGAACACTGGTGGGCAAAACATCCCATTTTGTGCCTAGAGGAACAGAGTTGGCACCCCATGATACAACAGCTGCACCACCTGTGACCCACACCAGTGGGACAGTAACAGCCTCTGGCACCTTAAGAGAGGCTGCTGCAGAAGCATTGTAACATCTGATCTACCCCAGACGGCACATCACATCGTGTCTACACCTAAGGGAATGCTAAGTGGATGGGTGAAGGAGAATGGCTGTGGGCAGAAGGAATTTTACCTGCAGTTTCAAATTTCTCCACTTCTGTGTAAGATGCCAAAAATCTGAAAATGTTGAGTCCAACAGACAGTGTGGCATGTAATTCATGCACTGTGCAGATACACATAAGTAGTTCAAAACTCAGAGTTAGCTTTAGCAAGGTTTCAACTCCAGTGGATACACAACCTTCTACTTTCTAATCTCCATACTGGGCTGAATCTTATGCTATGTAATTAGGGCTATCTAAATACTCATCTAAACTCCTACTGAGGAGAACTGGTTTGTCCAGGAAAGGCCAGCTCAGTCATGAAATTAACCACAACAAATTTAATAACTGGATGGAAAACTAACACAGAGCGTGACGCTGCAGCCAGAACCTTCATCTTCTGGAACTGAGATGGACCTTCAGCAGCTCAGAACTTCTAACTGCAATCTCTTGCTTTCTACCTTTGATTGAAGTTACAGTATAAGCAAATCTTCTACTAAAAGAAATGCTGGAAAAAGCGGATTTTCTGTATTTCTCAAGTTTTCTGTATTGTGAGTGCTGAGACTACAGTAAGGTATAACCTCTGGTAAGGGACTGAAGAAATCAAAACCAAGAAGCAGGACAGACAAGAGCTCTAGTTCTAAGGAAAGAGCAAGCCAACAGCCTAGCACCGTAAATGCCCAGAATTCATTTGCTCAGAGTTTCAGGGAAAACTTATCTTTGCCGGAGCTGTGTGTCTAAAATTATCAGTTATAGTGGTAACGTCCATTCCCCAGTCTCTTCTGATCATGACCATATTGTTTGCATGTCAGAGAGAAAAATGTTCTTTAAATTGTGTCAGGACAAAATTACGCCACCTGCCAAAGAAATAAGACTGAAGTTCAACTTCTTGAACTTTTAGAAATAAATTAAGTAGTCAGTGATGTACTACACATTCATATTCCTAACCACAGCTTGCACACAGTCCCAGTGATGCAAGAAAGCTCATTTAATGCCCATCAAATGCTGTCTTACTTTTGCGGTGCCATCTAACCCACGGCCCTGGCAAGCATGCTCACTTTGTATTTGTTCTCCAATTTGGCAGGGGTAGGAATGTGGCCTCTCCTCCGGAAGGTTGTAAAGTGCTTGCACTGAGGGCATGGCTTGGTGCTGGAGTCAATGCGGCTGAGTTCCAGGAAATATTTATACTTGATGATGTCATCATGGGGCAGGTTATAGAGGACAGTTGTTTCATCCAGGTGTTCACTGCACTCTGTGATTGGGCATTTTATATCCGCTTGTCCCAACTGCACCTGCATATGGAAAAACCCAGAAGAGCTGTATGAGATTTTGCTTGGAAAAAGCAAGCAAGCATTTGTGAATTTTGTGAGAAAATTTAATTTCAAGTACTGTAAAATCCACAGACTATCAAGCATATCATCGTAAAAGTATTCTGACTTACTCCAAGCACACTGCAGTTTTTCCAGAAGATATTTTCAAATCCAAACAGAAAAGCTAATTATCCTTATGAAACTGCAGTTATTAAACATACAGTCTCAGTGTATGTACCATGGCTACATACTCCGCAGAACCAAAGCATGAGCCCTAACTAGCAGCACCCACCCAGCACGCCATGCTTTGTGTGCAATGGTCAGTGCTCCACTATGACAGCTCATGAAGGCTGTGAGAAAGCAGGCCACAGAAACATCTGTATGTTGTTTCACTGCAAAAGGCATTGGGGATCACTGCACAGAGAAATTAAAGTCAATTTAGGATCATCATAGTCTAGCAGCTCTGACTCACTGCTAGCCCTTGAGCTGGTTTCTGCTCAGCAAGCTCAGTGCCTCTGCAGTCTGCTTCCAAGGAACTCCTTATATGCCACACTGCATACGCAGAAGGTGTTAGCTGAGCCTTAGGATGACCAAGCTAATAAATTTTCCCAGAACTCAGAGTTAAGAGTTTAAAAACAACCCCCAAAACCAAAACAAAAACCCAAAAACCCTTATAAAAAAAAAAAAAAAACCAAATCCAAAAAACCTAGAGAGACAACCAAAACACAAACATGCACAGAAGCAAGCTCAAGTTTAACAGGGCTGAAACTGTTGTTGATGTAATGAGCCATGATAGTCCCAAGCTAATCCATATGTTCAGATCTCTGCAATGTGCTTCCAGAGCTCCTGGATCCGAGAACAGTGCTGGACCCACGTCTGCACCCTTCACGCTTGGCAGGCTTTAACAGCTCAGACTCCATGCCAATATCGCAGATCCTACTTGGTCTGGGAGCAGCAGAGTTGCATTTGCTTGGCACTGAGCCTGAGTTAATAAACCCTGCCGGATCTTGAGAGTCTGCAAGGACCCAGCTTGGGCATGTTTGTGTCTGCCTCAAGCAATCTTGAATGAATGAGTGTTGAGTATACAAGTGGAGCTGACCACCAGCCCAATTCCTTCCTTGGTGAGTATCTCCATGCAGAGAAAAAGGGGTTTCATGGTGTAATCAGCATCTCTTTCTAGGAATTACTGCTTCAAGGTTGGTAAGTTTGATTTCCTTATTCTTTAACATACTCCATTATGGGAGTCTGCTAAACAATACACTAAATATGATAGGAACACCTCAGATTTGGATGCAATTTCACTGCTGTATAGTGGTACTAGGAGACACCTCACAGAATTCATTAATGCAGTATTTAAGCTAAGAAAGGACGGAAAAAAAAAAATAAAACCCAACATGACCCTGCCATTCTTGCCTCAGCAATGGAGTCATATGGACTCTAACTGAATGAGAATTAATTCCGTCAGGAGCCAGAGGATTAGAAGAGTCATAACAAAATGGTATAAAACCCAAGACTCACACTGATTTTTTAAAAAAAATCCCTATTGCACTACCTTTGCTCTCTCAGCAATGTAGCTAAACCCAAGCAGAGCAAAGAGGTTAGGTGTACGTTAGAGAGAGAAAAGCAGGGTGAGGATGGTGGCAGCCTGTCCGAGACCAGAGCATGGCAGAGAAGACCTCAGTGAGCAATCGCTGCTGCGGTGCCCTGCACAGCCTCAGCTCAGGGTGCAGGCAGATCTGCCTGTGTTGCAGAGGAGAGGCAGCTCCCCCAGCAATACACCCACTCTTAGGAGGGAACTTCCCTGAATTTCATTTCCAGCTCTAAGAGGTGAGCAGAGCTCTACTACATGCAAACAAGTCTAGGCTCAAACAGTTCGGCTTTTACATCGACCAGTGTTAAGTACAGGAGTACTTTTAATACTCAAAGGTATTAAAAAAAAAAAAAGCCCAAAGCCCCACAAACTACATGCTGGGGAATGTCCACATTTTGTACCTGTAGAACACTAATTCACCTGTAGCAGCATGTGAAAATTGAAACTGAGCATATGACATCACCAGTGACTCTTCTTAGAAGAATCACCCAGTACATCATGGAGCTGTGCTTAAAAAGCAGATGATCAATCCAGCACTAGAGCACTCAAACATGCTAAACTGGGAAAACCATTTGCTACAGAAATATAAAAAGCTATTGCACTACTGCAAGGATTAGCATAAGCATCTGTTTAAAGAAGTGTAGGTACTACAATTTCAAATCAAATAGTCAAATTAACACCATCTATGACTACTTCAAGGTTTGGGGCTTGGTTTTTTTGTTTGTTTGGTTGGTTGGGTTTTTTTTAAGCATTAGGGAAATACTAAAAGAGACAAGCCTTTTTACTAAGCGTAAACGGAGTAACACTTCACAGTGAGAAGGCACATTGTATCTGGCATCTAAGCTGGTACTCAGAAAGCACTGCTTATATTAAATGCCAGTTAGAACAAACCTGCATTAATAAAATGAAGGAATACAAAGCTGAACACTTTCTGTATTTCCTGCCCACACAGAATATGATTAATATATGCGGTAAAAGTCAAATATGGTTTCAGTGTTTATTTTGAAAATATGTTTTACACCCACTTGAAGTAAATAATTTTTATCCTCTGTAATAGTTTCATCCTTTCAAGTTTGGCAAAGGTTGGTCCTGTTCCCGTGTTTTGAATGGGACTGAAGTGAACAGAGCTGGTTTGCTTATTAGCAGGAACTTCAATGGAGCCTTGTCTTACCAAAACAGTCCATCTTTGTTTGTGCACTAGCATCAGCAACTAATGTAAGTACAGCTTTGGAGGTAGCCTGTTCAGCTACCTGCTGCTGCAGACCCAGGAGGTGCTACAGAATAGGAAAGAAAAAAAAAAATCTCTTATGGGTAACAGTAACTGGTTTTATTCTTTTCCCTGATTTTTTTTTTTTTTAAAGAAATTTTGAAGAGTCTTACCCTTCAACATCAGCTTATCACAATGTCAAACCCCTGAGTTTTTAACAAGTCTTTGAATTTCAAAATACCACCGTGTACCAAGAACTTAAGAACTCTCAGTATACACAACAGCATGGTGTATTTTCACAGCATGAGGAATGACTCAGGTATGTCTAAAAGCAGCTGAGCTGCAGTACAGTGCTTAATGTCAGGCAGCATCCAGTTCTTACACCCAGCTGTGCTTCACTTCTGTAAAGCATCTCAGGAGGGGCTAGCTCTGCTTACAATGCATAAGGAGAAAGCAGGCTCTCATGACTTTCATCCTACAGAAAGGTAACATTTAAACTATCAGGAGAGCAATACATGCCCCCAATTCTCAACATTTTATTTGAAAATATTTGAGGGTGGAGGGATGCAGAGGGACAGGATCCAGGCTCTACACTGGTCCACTTACTGCCCCAAAATGCAGTGATACCAGCAACAGAAAACAGAAACAGATGGCACAGTACTTTAAGTCAGAAAATTATTTCCGCCCCCTGAGTTTTCTTTTAAAGGAAATCTTTGTTAGCTACACAGAAAGCACAGTTCAAACTCCACTGGAAGCACTGATTTATACCTGTCAGTTAGCCTGTCCCAAGCTGGAGGTAACATAACCTGTATAGGCTGTACTTGGGTGGCTGCATTACAGCTATATTCCTTAAAGAAGGGACCATTCTACTTTAAAATAGACGCATACAAACAAGCATTTTCTAATGGAAATTTCAGTCTTAGTTCAGAGACCCATATGCTAGTTAAACCAGTAAATTGCTCTTACTTCTCACCTATCAATGCCAAAAGAAAAATGAACAGTGCGATGTCTAATCTGTACCTCTGTAGAGAAATTTAATTTCTACCAGTGTGTCAAATTCTTCCCTGTAAACTACCAAGGATGTGATGCTTAAAAAAAATATTTTGGAAATGCACAGATGCAAGTGAAGGGACAGTCTGGTCTACAGGACCTTCATATTCTACAGGGGAAGAAACACATGGATTGAAGTCCCCTTTATTCATAAGCAAAATCCCATTGCTTTCTAGTTCACTGGAAACATCGCTCTTTTCTTTTTTGCTGGGAAGTTGCAAATCAGTGAAGAATTACTTTTCTTGTAGGTTTGGGAAGCATAGAGAATCATTTTGAATTTGTTTTCTTTACAAAAAAAAAAAAAAAAAATTGTGCAAAATACTTGAAGGGCTCACCATGGTTGAAGACTCCATACTGGTAGGTGCTATCCAAATGAAATGCAAGTGGACATGACTCAAGTGAAAACCAAAGACAGTGCAAACTTTTACTAAGCATTTTGCACCTGCCTTTAAGGTTGTGGTTCCACAACCGTTTCTGTGGTTTAAGTACTAATGTCAGCAGTCCAGATCCCCTGCCTCTGATTTGTGCCAGTGATATCCTGGCACTCTCCATCAAACTCATTTTACCCCCCACACCCCCCAAAAAAACAAACCCATCCTGTGAAAAAGATTCTCTTTTTCGGTCCATCTGCCCTCCCTCCTTACTGTCAAATGGTACAAATCCTCAGTGCTGCAAGACAAGCAAGAATAGACAGCTAGAACTAACAGCAATTAGATTAGCAGCTACTTAAGTTGTATCACCACCAAATAGGAAAACAGACTGGCTTTCTTGTGTGCCACCTCTTCCACTGGGTATCTTCACACTAGTTCTTGCCTGTCATTCATCACTTCACAAACCATATTCCATGGGGTATGTTTCACTTTTATTCCTTCTTATTCATTTCTCCATACAGCAGAGTTGCAATAAATTACTTTCTGAATCCCTTTCTCATTAAGTTGCCTCAGTCTTCTCTGCCAACCACCACCTGTAACCTCACTCTAGTTGAGAGCCATTGCTCTCTTCCTCAGGAGAGAAGGGCTTCACTAGCCTTAGCAGGGTGTATATTGCTGACCTCAAAAGGATCCAGAAAGAGTTCAAAATGGCCAGGATTTCCTGCACCCTGGCATTGAATTAGTAATTGTAAATTACTAATTACTAAATTACTAAATAGTAAAACTATTTAGTTTTAATTCATATTTTCTGCTATGCCAGGAAATATCTGAGTGACCACCAAAACAACTAGAATGACCAGTCTTTCTCCCTAGTCAGTGGAGAATGAGGAAGGTGACTGAGGCGACCCAAAGAAGGTGGCAAATGTCAACAGCACCTTCAGGATGTCTAGAAGAAAAAAACAAACAAAAAAACAAACACAAAACCCACTTTTCCCCACCTCAGGGACTAAAAGTAGCCCAAGAAGTCTAATATGACACCAATGTCTGACAGGTATTGAGAGGCAAAAAAACCCAAAGAATTTCTATATATATTTGCGACAGATGCCCATTTTAAGTTGCATTTAAAATGGCCATTTGTTACGAATAGAAGTACAACCAGAGACTTCCACTAAAACAAAAAAACCCCAAACAAACAAAAACACCACCAAACCCAAAACCACCCCCCTAGATGTCTATTGTGTCACAAGCTCACGTAGATCAACCCATGGTCCATCAGGACATCCTCCTTCACATGTCCTCTGAGGACACAGAGTCTTTGTTCTCCTTTCACACTGGTACTGCACATCTGGATGAAGCCATGACAACGATGTGGTGGTTCCTGCTCCACGTGACATTCAGAAAGAGGAAGTTACTTGGGCCCAAACGTCGCAGGCACGAGCAGACACCACCTCTTCTAGTCACGTTGTTAATGAGATTTGCATTAACTATCACATTGTTAACACTAAAAAGGACACAAAAAGAAGCAAAGTCTCAGGGCCTTTGAAGAACATATTAGTATCTCATCCTTCAGGAAGAAAGGCACTCAAAACCAAAAAGCTGGGAGTCAAGGCGTACATAACTGCAATCCATTCACCATGAGTACATCAAAGATTTGACCTTTCTGCTCCAAAAGCATGTCTTCCGAATGCTTTACAACACATATTTAAACACGGCATCAATTAAAATTCTCAACGCTCATCTAGTTTTCACAACATCAGCCACAGGCTGAGATTCCAGCTTCATCCACAACACTGAGGACTGCTTTTTGGGAGCGCGCTTACACAAACCCACTTCCCCAGGGGTGCTGCAGGATGGTGCAGCCACACACCAGCAAGGGCCACAGCTAGCATCACCTGTGCAAGCAGTGACTGGAGTGGATTTAGCCCCAGGAACCAGCCAAAACCGTAACTGGCAAAACTGGCCTCCGCAGCCTCGAGCAAAACCCCAGATCACAGTGTCCGTTTCCCAAACTCTTCTTTTTCCCTCCACAGGCACATATAGGACTCTCCTAAAAAAAACCTGTGAGGATAAACTAGAAAGGTATTCTTCAGAATAGTAATAAACTCAACCAAAACCTTTTTCTTAAAGGCCTCAATTTGGTTTTTCATTTGACAACACACCAACATGAAGCTCTACTCCTTTTCCCTTCCTTCCACAGGACCAGGTGTTAACTGCTCACATGGATTTGGTATCAATGGGAACATTCAGGTTTTATTTGTCCTGTTGACGTAAGGATAGGATTTATAGAAAATTACTTATAGAAGAACAAATTAATACTGACATTCTCCTTCTCAAGATGTAAACAAATAATTATCAACCTGCATGAGCTCCCCCTCTCTGCCCTTCCAACTCCTGTTACTTTGTCTAGCACCAAGTGAATCAAAAAAAGGAAACTATTTCACCTCTGTAATGCATTTAAAAAAAAACTATGCTGCATTAAGTCATGCCTCTGCTTGCTCCTACTCATCAAACTTAGTGCATGTCATCAGCATGTACAGAGGTTACGTGCTTTCTGCTCCGTTTTTTTGGCGTCCATGGTGAGCTGAAACCCACAGCAGAGGCAATGGTTAGTCCCGTGGCCAGACAAAATGGGCTGGTACGCCTGGACGACTGCCCGCTGAGCTGGGACACCCTCTGACAAAGAGGCACGCCAGAGTTAGACCCAGAATTCAGCTGACAGAAAACTTTTACAACCTCTGGGAGCCGTGAAGCGTGCAAGATAAAACAATCTTTCATCTCTCCTCCCAGGGCATGTGTGGGGGCAGAGGGAGGGGGAAAAAAAAAAATCACAGTGGAGGAAGGTAACCTGGGAGGAAGTGTGGCAGAAACCTCAAACTTTGGAGGAATCTGACCCAAACCCACAGGTCTCTCAGCATTCATTAAAAGGAACAAGGAAATGCACAAGAGCTTTCTTATTTTGTCCAGGTGTGCATATTACCAATGCCAGCTAAATATGGGTATGGTAATTTTTCTATTCCTTAGAAGACACATTCACTTTTACTAAAAGACTCAAAGATGCTCATGAAAGAAGAGCTTTGAGGACAGCAGACTGAGCCAGATACCTGCTCTTTTTAGGGTGAAAAACAGAGGCAGTTGCTCCTGCCTGTGAGTGGAGCCAAAAAGACCACACTAAAACCGAGCAGTTGTGGGAAAGGATTACAGAAAGGAAGCAAGGGCCAGAAGACCATCCGCATACCATGCTACGCCTGAGTAACCTGGCCATCTTGGGACTGAGCCCTGCTTGCAGGAGCTTAGTAGCATTAGGAAATACAAGCAGTGAAGAAGCAAGAACTCCCTAAGGTAATGGTTTCTTGGGCTTCCAGCATCAGAATAAAAACATCACAGCCAAATAACACAGAACCAGAACAAGCCAACTCTGACATCTGATTCTTGTAAAATAAATTAGATAAAAATCTATTAAACTCTTTCATAGACAGCCTTAAATCCAGAGGAGAACAGCCTGTTCTCCTATAGCCAGTTGAAGATTTGTAGAAACTGTCATCTGTGTTTGAATTTGTTACCAGCCAAGCCTAACCCAGGTCTATCCTGCCCATTTGAGTGCTCTAGTAAGGCACAGACAAACCACAAGAGCCCAGGCTGGCTGACAGCCCAGGAAGGCGAGGAGTGAACAGGTCGAACGGGATGGGATGCAGGTACAGCAGCAACTGCCGACCATGCAGTGCAGGAACCTTCCCCCTGCCATGGGGCAGCAGCCTTCACTTTCAGCATACCTGACCTCCCAAAAGCAGGAAAGTCATGATGCGAGTGTTTACTGTAATTCATTTAAATACTTACCTCAGAAAACAATAAATTAGAAAGGAAAAAAAAAAAAACGAAACCAAGAAAACCCAAATCCCATTCTCCCTTTCCAATTAAGAGGATTAAAACAAAGTCTGGTCTGTTACTTGAGCAGATAATTTTTATGTATATGCTGCTCTCTTACATGAGCAGTGCTTAAAAAGGTACATAGCTGTGTCCTCGTCTCACAACAGCAAGTCCTGAACAATCAAACTCTGACCTTCACCGGGTTCACACTCAATTAATCCAGATTCAGATCAATTCCAATGGAATAATACTGTTAACTATTAACAATAATTAGTATCACAACCAAATCCTTTCCTATGCTTTTCTTAAAGATGGACAAAAAGTTAGCACCCATAAGTTATTATACAAGAGTGAAAATATGTGGCCTCAATCTTCACTGAGAAACATCACTTCAGTCTTCAGGTAAAGCAAAGCAAAATCCATCAACAACAGTGACAATTTATCCTACAACTATTTATGTTGAGAGAGAGGAGATTGATAGCTCATTCTTCTACTATTTAGTAGGCAGGGTCCCAACCAGACACAAAAGATGGAAAAGGGTCCTGAGTTCGCATTTGCCATGGTACCAACACTCCCATTTCAAATAAAATAGGACCCAAAACACCATATATTTGCAAAACCATATATTTGCTGAATACAGTAGTCCATATTACTGAGCCTCTAATACAGATAAACCCAGCTGGTATCATCAGCAATAGTTAATTGAACCTTTGGTTTCACCAGCAACATTTCACGGTGCTTAGTATTTTCCCAGCTGAAAGTGGTGTTCAGCATAAAGAAAAGCTCTCATAATCAAGGGAAGGAAGTAGGAGAAGAGAAGTATGCTCCTACCCATCTCAGTGCTCCATCCCATAAGATGGCTACAAAACCCAAGAGTTGCCATGGATGTGGGTGATGACTTAAAATAGCAAGAAGTTTTAACATAGGGGTCTCAACTATTCTTGACCACCCTGATCATCACATTCCCCAGCCTGTAAAAAAAAAAAAAAAAAAAAAAAGACAGGCATTTTATAGCCATACCTAAAATGTTCTGCTCTTCTTAAGAAAGCTACCTACAACTATTTAGTTTCCATGTCTTTGCTAGGTCTGAGGTTGTAGTTAAGTTTTGTTGTGCACATATTCATAGTCAATGTTTTCATTCTTGACTATCAGACATGAAACTAAATCGTGCCCTCTTTACTTGATAAATTTACTACAGAAACAGCAGAGTTGCATAGGCGCAAGGAAAAGCAGAAAAGAAAGCCTGAAAAGTACTTTTTAACTGGCAGGTGATTGGAATGATGATAACATACCTTATTTCTAAGATTCAAGGTGGAATACATAAGGTTAAAATACCATGACTAGACTTTCCTTACAAACAAGGTAACTTAAAGAAGTTTGTTTATGCAATCAAGTTGTTACAAAATAGCTAAGATTTGAATTATAAATAGTTATTTTGCCCCACCTTCCTGGAAAGAGACCTATCTCATCCTACCAGTACCTATCCACAATAAACAAAGCTGCTTTTGGTGAAAAGCTATGCTATTAAAGCTATCACAAAGGGAAACAAATTGATAACTTTATATAGCTTAAGTGATAAGAGGACAAGCGTGAGCACTGGCCCATCTTCAGGGATAAATACTTCCTGGGAAAGGCTAATGCAGTTCGGACTTCCAAGCTTCTCCCCACATACCATCATTTGGACAAACCCCAGATATTGGAGCTTTAGCACAGTTGCACATGACTTTATGAAGTTATTTCTCATAATGCACTGACCCATACTTAGAGAAGCAGAAGTGGAAGCAAAGCAAAAATGTCACTCCAGTTAGAAGCATTTTATTAAAAGTACCCATCATCAAACAGTTAAACTGTTACCTAAGATACCTCAGCAGAAAACTATGGCACAGAAGAAAAATCCTCTTACGAAACTTGAAAGAACAATTCTGGCCCACAACTGACGTAATTCAGTCGAGAGCTGCATTTGTCTAGCATGTAGTGATTTTCTAAACAGCGTACTTAACAGCCAAACTAGAGTTACTTCTCCTGCTAATCAAACTCTACAATCTGGGGGTTGTTACCACATCAGGTCAGTCCTCCCAAGAGAATGCCAGAATTGGGTCCCAACAAGGAAGACAGCCTTCACCTCAATTAACAGAGTGTGTTTGTGTATTGATTGCTGCAGACTGTCACAAGCAGCTAGAATCTTTACAACATCACAATATCATTAAAAACAGCAAAACAAGGCAGGAAGCAGACAATGCAGATGTTTCACATGAAGAAAAACAAACCATATCTGTGTTCAAAACAATATATTCTGCTTCCCACTTTTTCATAAAGCAAAGAAAGCATGAAGCAAGCTTATTTAAATTCCTAAAGGCAGTTCTATCAGCTGATTAGGGTGTTAAAATACTAATTTTCGCATCGGGTTTGCCACAAGAGAAGAAATTACAACTTTCTATTTGTTCCAATTTCTCTTTAAAAAAAAAAAAAAAACAAAACCAAAACCAACAAAAACACTACTACTTAATCTGCTTTTTATATATGTAAATCTATGTTTTAAAAAAGTATAACAACATAATACGACCTTTACTACAAACACTTTACTAGTTCAAAATTTGGATATGGATTTGACAAACCTGTTGCATGTAGTGTTGTGCTCTGAGAGCCTGCTTTTGCTGTGATATGCAAGTAATGAATAGAGGTAGAATAAAGTAAAAATGCCGCAGGTTAGACTCCCGGATAAAATTTCAGAGTTAACAGCAAGGACGAGATTTTATTCTTGCAAAAATACTGTTGCGATCCAGGTAAGGCTGTGGAAATACTTGCACATAGGAGACAAAACACAAGGTAAAATAAGGCTTCCCTCCCCTGCCTCATCATGTTTTTAATTACTTTTGCCCCTTTGAGGATAACAACAGTCCCAGCCAGTGCCTGAATATGAAGA
Organism: Scopus umbretta; assembly: GCA_013400535.1. NCBI lineage: Eukaryota > Metazoa > Chordata > Aves > Pelecaniformes > Scopidae > Scopus > Scopus umbretta. The sequence continues at coordinate 24,025 of VZTL01027814.1, read as the reverse complement.
GAAAGGTGGAAATAACTGTTGTAACCACTGAATTCAGTTCCCTGCAACCATCCTTTTTGGCTGGTTAGACTGGCCTGGAATAAGACAAAAGATTACTTCTATCCACACAGACTTCTCTTTCCGGATGCTATGCCAGACTTGCCCTGTATCATCAAGAGTTTAGCCCAAGATCTCCAGTTATGTGCTCAAACACCTACATGTGCCTGAAAGGTTTGGGCTGCAGGTCCAGCCAGACCTCTTACATATCAGCTGGTCCAGGTATCCCACCCCAGGTCTCAGACCCCTTCAGCCATTCCAACAGGTCACAGTCAGCCAAGACTGCCATTATCTCAGACTGCACCCTGCCTAATGGCTGAAAAATTATGGAAGAAGTCAATATAGGTTTCCCTTCTCCCTCTCTGCTTTAGAGAGCAATCACGAGACTGCAAGGGGAAAAGCTTTAGCAGGCTAACATAGGAGACTGAAGTGTTTTTAAATTAGTTTTCCAATTGATCAGGCAGCTGAGTTAATTCTCCTTCTGACATACGATCACTAGTTTGCAACCCAAGAGAAAAGTGGGAAACGCACAGCCAAGGAGAGAGACTCGCAGAGGTAGCTGGCCACCAGTCATCTTACCTGTCATGTCAATCTACACCTTCAGATCACGTACCAAGTACTTCTCAGGTTAACTTTGTTTACCTTTAGGAAGCTACAATCCTGAAATATGCTCAGCAGCTCTCCTCAGTAAAAACAGTTAATGGCAACTACAGTACCACGGTTGAAGGGCTGCACCCAACCCCTTCTCCACGCAAGTCTATGCATCAGTGTTTTCCACACACATGTCCTAAAATTACTGTTCTTCAGAAAGCAGCCCGTATTTTGGCATAGCTAGGTGATTATTAGGTTTATGAGTACTAATGTATATTTTCTCATTCTATACAAGTACTTAAAATGCTCAACGGCATGCACGGAAATCCTTCACTGAGCTTCAGGTCTGAACCCAGCATCTGCCCCAACACCCACCGCACAGCCCTTCAGGTGGTCTTCACAATTTACACTTCTCTGTTGGCACTATTTCCGCTCTCCTCTCAGCTATTTCCCTGAAGGATACAAGAGTCTTATCTGTAAAGCTAAAGCAGAGGGAATAGCTATGAAGTAACCAGCCTTTTTAAGAAGAAGAAGAAACGCATTACTTATAATGAAACAACTAACTTAATATGTACACTCAGCAACTTCAAACCAAAAAGCAGCAAGGCACTCTACCAACAATTATCACACATGCTACAAAACACTGTGAAGCAGTTGACTGTAAGAATAACACCATGATTATAAAAGATACACTATGAACAGGACACCTCATTAAATTGACATACACTAAAAAGAATTTTTTCTAAATACATTTCATTGTTCTGTTCCAAGAGTAAAGATCTCAACTCCAAAGATTCCAACTTAAAAACAGTTATGGTAGGAAAAAACTTCTTACAATTGGAGGAAAACCACTGTTATCATTTTTGTAGATACTGCCTATCTATTTATAAACAAAATTACTTCAAACTTGTCTAAACCCCCCCCCCCCCCCAAAAAAAAAATAAAAAATCAAGGATTATTGACCATGAGGGTTGTACAGTGAAGAACAGGTTGTTAGATGCCTCGAAACATCATTTCTGCCAGCATTAATTTTTTGTAGAGCTCCAGAAAATGGGTTGCCACACTGAATATTTAAAGAAGCAGTTTTGTTCCTACCAGTAAGTATCAGAGTTTTCAAACCACCACCAGTAACGACTGCAGCTTGGGGACCAGGGTGTGGGGAGGTGAAGTGAGGTGAAGGAGGTATCAAGTCAACTATCTCCGCTTCTGAAACTACAGACTCCAGTAGTAATTGAATTCAATACTACTTGAGGAAACTCTAGTTTCATTAATTATTTCCAAAGAATATATATAGTCCTCAGTGGGAGAGCAGTTAACAGGTAGGAACTGAAGCAGTACAGAAGGAGAAAGGAATCATTACCAAGCATGGTAACAGAGAACACACGAGAGGGCTTGTATACAAGGACACGTATCTCTCAGAATCCAGATTTTGCAATACCAAAAAGAAGGAATCGACAGCTTTTGTGACAAAGAGACAAGAAAATAAACAGAATGCTTGTTAGCAAAGAGACAAAAACTTTTCAGAAGTATCTGATTTAGCATTTAATTGATATTTTCATTGAAATGGAAGCACATCACATGACATTAAACACCACTGACCAGTCTATTCAAATATGACCCCTCCCAAAATGAACTACTCTTTCTTTTTTTTTTATAGAAAAATAACCCAACAGTTCTTCCAGAGCAAATACTTCCACCTAATAGCTGCAAACTGCAACTACCTTCTATGGTTAAGCAATCATTGATGATCATTTGCCACCAATACGAGCTTCTGTAGAGGCCTGGCTAGCTACAATGGTTTACCTCAGAAGGGTGAAAGCAGTCACAGATGCTTTAGCTTGTTTGAGGAGAGGAAGATGACCAGAAGAGAAAATTCAGGAAAAAGAAAGAAGAGACACCCACTTCAGCCTTTCCTGGGAAGTCCCTGCCTTTCCCACAAGTCACACCTTTTCTTTCCTGCAGTTTTTTCCCTTGGAACATAATGCCCTCTTGCCTGACATACAAGGGGGGAAAAAAAGTCTACCCTTCAAAATTTTCTAAATCCACCTAATCTTCCTCACTTTAGTAACAAACATACAGAGGCTGGCTACCCTCTGAACTGCTCCTGCTGCCCCGTACCTTTATCCAGGGAAGGCTCTGCACTTGCAAAGTCTCTTTTTAACCTGCATCTGTGCCAAACAGTGGGAGCTGCCGCTGAGAACTGCTGTTGCTGCCACCCAGGAAACTGCTGTCCCAAAGCATATTGATTTTCTGTGCAAAAGAAAGGCAGTAATATTTGTATTTGTGACTGGGTGTGCTCCCAAAACCACAAAAAACACCAAGATACGCGATGTGTTTGTTGTGCACTTTTCACCAAAATGCTGCCTGCAGCGAGGGAAATGGGTGGCATCCTGCTGCAGAACTAAGTTCTGAATTGCACTGACATTTGTCTAAAAGCATCAACACATTGCTGCAAGAGAACAAACATAGCTGTGTTAATTTCCAACGCAATTTAGCAATTTTGGAATTTCTGTCCACATATGCCTACTTTTGATTCCCCACCACCACTCCAATATGCTATAGGTTTTTGAACCAAAAGTATCATAGAAGCTGAGAATTTCTGGCACTACCAGCAGAACAGAAAAACAGCTTCACAGTCCCCAACAAAGGACTTTTCCCAATGGTTAAGATTTCTAGTACTTGTTAAAACATGTCTCAGCACTTTCCTCTAGTGGCAGGAGATCAGGCTCAGTGACTTTCCTACCCATTTATCCCCAACTGGATAGGGAGGGATGGCAGAAGCATCTCTCCAGAGCTAGTCCTTGGCACCTTTCCCTGCCCAGTATGATCAGCTGATGTCCCGCAGTGTGACCATGCAACTCCACCATTTCCTGCAAACACACAGGCTTAGTAAACTTTCAGTACCAAGTAATTAATGATACTAACATTAAGATGGTACCTCTGAAATTCAGTGGTTGACCGAAAGCCACTTCGACTTTCCTCCCTCCCATACTCTGTGTAATCCCTGCATGAACTGAAGGTGACAGCTGAAAGAGCATGTAAAAGACTAAATTTTTTTTTTTTTTTTCAAACTTCATTTGGGAACAGGGCAATTTACCTGAAGAGCAAGGAAAAAAAAGTAACTAAACAAATCTGTTAAAATTTATATTAAAATATAATCCTTTAAAACTGGGTCATTTGGGTAAAAATGATAAATCTGAAAAAGCCGAAGGGTGCTTATGCTTAAATTACAAGCCACTTGCTGTCAAGTCATGGTAAGGCAGTATCAAGGGAAAGTTTAAGAACATTTTATGAAATCATTCAGATTTAATGAAACATCTTTTATTAAAGGCAAAATTAATCCTTTGTTGTATTCCAGTGCATAGGGTATCCTAATTACAAAGTCATTTTTAATAATGAGGTCTCTGGAGTCTACTTTCATCCTCTACTGAAATGCATGTTTAGTACAAATATTTTAATGTAAGTGTGCTAAGAATTATAGAAAACTGAAGAAAAGACTTATAGTTTAAGTGGCAAAGAAAAGTGTTGGAGTCCTCCAGCTGATCAACGAATCCCCCAAATGATCAGTTACATCTCGTGCTTTCACATGCAGTGAAAGTTTTGCATAAGGAAGAAGTTATATATGACAAAGTTTGACAAAATTATATACATCAGGAAAACAGTAAACATTAGTAAAACTAGGAAAAAAGTAAGAAATGCCACACCAGTGCTAATTTCCATATACTGTACACATTTTGTGTGCTAAGTCTCTAAATTACAAATAGCTATGCTTAAAACTAAGTGCAAATTACTGTTCCATTTGATTTCTCATTTGCAGAACTGTAATCGGTAAGAAAGAACAGGTTATCAAACCTTTCACCACACAGGAAGAATGATAAAATAAATAAGGATCATAGAAGCATTTTTTAATGTACCAAACCTCTGAAGAAAGTTATTAATTTCTCATTATAGCAAATGAACGTTTTGCAAATAAGGACGTCTTTTTGGCAACGTTACCTTGATTTACCTCCAGCATAGCTCCTAGTGACTTTGAGTGCCAAAGGTAAGTTCACAAACCGAGTCACTGCAGTAAGTGGTCATCTGTGAGAAGTCTGGATTAGGGTACTTGGCTAGGATTGCCTTGGAAGGCTCTAATACTGCCAGGAAAAAACAACACAGTTCTCCTACCTTAACTATTACAGTTCTGTCTCTCATGTCACGGCTTCTAGACTCATGAAAACTCTAAAAATCCTTCTCCTCAAAACCAGTTGTATGGGAATCAGCTTTTACGTACTTTGTCAGCAAGCTGGAAGTCCACCATCACGTACAGAGGGGAAAAAAAACCTGATACTTGAACTTAGGGAATAACCACTAGCACTACTGGGCAGTTACTTTATGCTGATCAGCTGCTAGAGATTTGCCAGGAGAGACCTCATCCTAGGCACAGCAAACGCAGACAGCAAGCAGATCCCTGCAGCCTCAGCTGCAGCCTGCGGGCAGCCTGCCCCAGCCAGCAGACACCCTGCCTCTCCTCCTCCGCGTCCCACATCTCTTCTGGTCTCTCGGCACCAGGCCTCCTCACACAAAATTGTTCTTACTCTTCGCCAAGCCAGCCCTGGTTAGCCTTCAGCCTCCACACCAGAAGCCTTACAATTGCCATTGGCATGCAGACTGCCTGCAGCTCCCACCTCGTGGCGCTGCATCCAGAAACAAGGCTTCCTGTCCCATTCAGCTTAATTCCTCTGCCACCTCCATCCTGCTGGTCTTGCTGCATTTCAGTTCACCCACTCCTCCTGGACAGCAGGAAAGGAACACGTAGGCCCACCAGAAAAGTGCCACCCTGATCCGTGATCCACTGCAAGATATTGCAGGGGTCTAAAGTAGTCAGGATGGCCAAAAAGGGAATCCTGCTCAAGTCCCACAAGACTGGGACAGCTTGATGCTGTCAGAATTACCAGCAAGTTAAGCCACTTAATGAAAAATCTGTTCATGTTTAACTACAGTTTTTCGTGATGTATCATTTGATTCCCTGTGTATATAGCATTTGTAAACATGAAGACAGACATCCTGCAATACTGAGTTCCCCACTCAGTCATTGAAATACTAAAGATTTTTAGTAAAATAGCCTAAACGTGATTTTTTTTTTAATTTTTTTTTAATATACTGGCAGAAAAAAAACAAGTAAGTGGATTTCTCCAAAGTCCACTCTCTGAAGTATTCAAACCAACTCTTTGCTAGGACTTTCCCCACAGATTCAAGCGGGATGGAACATTTCCATTTGGAAGAAACCAAGAAAATTCAGAAATCTGGGTTAGGACTGCTCAATTCTAACAGCAGATAATAAATTGCAACTGTGATGCATGGAAGATACTTTTGCTCAAGTAAAAAATGCACTTGCTGAATTCACATGGGACTTCAATGATTTTCCTACTTAGCTGTGACAGCAGATAAACATCTTGTGATGGAAGATAGGGGATCCACATCTTACACAGGACTAGACAAACTGCTTACCTACAGTATTGACTACTGCACAACAGAAGTACTTTTAAGAGACATTTGGAAAGTAAAACCCATTGAGCTGCAAATTTGAGTGCAGCACAGCAAACAAAACCTGGCCAACCAGCAGAAACTGCTCAAGAGAGCTAACCAGAAAAGTGGAACAAAAAAAAAACAGAAAAAAAAGTGGAGGGAAAAGCCCATGAGAAGAGACTAGGACTATTTCATTCAACAGCCACGAAGATGGGAATATCACAATTCCGCCTATATTCCAGGAGTATTACTATTTCCGGAGGTGTGCGAATTCAGAACGAAACTAATAGTAAGAGCCCAAACATACAAATTCAAAAGGAAACATGAAAGAAGAAAGGAAGCTATGCAAAATCCTCTTCCATGGAATTAAAATGGAAGTTTAACCATCATCTTAGATATTTGTATTGTTACAGTAGTCAGTGCCATTTGATACAGTATTTAGACGTTCAAGGACATTTTGACAATTAGGCACCACCTCCCTAAATTTACAGGTTTTGAGTGAAAAAGCATTTTTTAAAATTTTACAAGTTTGCAACCAGTTTCAGACTACTAAAAGCCACCATCTTTTCCCCAAAAAGTTGAGGCAAAACTGGTTTTTAAGGTAGTTTAAGCTGGAGTTACAAGTAGGTATGATTCCAAGATTTTTCTACTGCAGTCACTATACAACAGCTAAGACCGATCAGCCATCCTAATTCTGTATTTTCCCGGTTTAAAAAAAAAAAAAGCTACGGGTTTGCAGCATGTAGTATTAGCACAATTAATGTATCTGTAAGACACGATATATGCAGGTAACTTCTCTAAGTCCTAAAGCCCCAAAAATATCATTTCTAAAATGTGAATAAGTGGCCAAAGCAATAGTATGCTAAATCAACACTACATTTTCCTACTGCCATGTGATGAGTTCTCTAAATTGGGTAGTGACAGCTGCTCCTTTTTTAAATAAAGCCTATTTTCTTTCTGGTCTCATTAGTGCAGCCCTACCTGCCCAGCCATATTAGTCACTTCCTGCACAAGCACTTGACACCTATGTGGAATCAAAACACCTCTTATTCCATCCAACACAGTACACAGGTTTAACTGAAACATTAAAGCTGCAATTGAGCAAACCTGTCCCTTGTGACACGTAAGGGTGTCACCCAGAAAACACTCTGGATAGGAACTCTATTGCTTCAGAGAGAGACTAATTCCTTTTCCCAATGCCCTCCCACCCCCAACCAAGTTATGTTCAAAGAGAAAGAGAAGAGGAAAAAAAGGAGGAAAAGCAGACAAATAATGTCTTAATCTCATGGTTACTCCACCCTCTTCTCCTCACTTCTAGAGCTTGAGAGTCAAGTAAGAAAAGGGAGAACATCATCAGTAATTCGTCTACTACTTGGGAGGGAGGGAGGGAGGGAGAGGGGTGTCTTCAAAAAGCTTTTTGTAATGATCAATGCAACAGTAAGACAATCTTCTGTTACAGGCTTTTATGATTTTATACTTCCAAGTTTCAGAACTGCTCCACTTTACCACCAAAAATATCTGTAAATAGAAGCACAAGGCTATCGAGCTTGATCTTCAAAATCAGCGTGCTGAAATCACATTTGAGTAACATAGGCTAGTCCAGAGAAGAGACAAATCCCAACTTCTCCAAGCCACAAGTAACAATGCTTCCTATGACCCCTGTTGTCATTGGCGGGACCGGGGGAAAGCTGCAATTTCACTGCTGTGAACATAGGTCAGCCCCCCCCTCCAGAGGTGTACAGGGATAGCAAGGAACGGTGAAGAGCTTCTTAAGTCAGCTGTAACGGATGTGTCATGAAGGTTCAGCCTTGGCTTAAGCATCCTGGCGACACCAGCAGTGCAAAGCATGGCCAGCTCTCGGAGAAATCTGCTACGCAGATCATACTTGCTCAAAAGCAGCTGGAGAGACAAAAGGACATGACATCTGATTACAAAGATCCTCCTGCAAGGAGGTCTTTCTCTCCTGGTCAATTATACATTGTCAAGAAGAAAAACAAGACAAACACTCCAACAATACGACAGAGATGAAAAAAGTCCATGGTTGAATAACAATTCCTTTCCCCAAAGTCACACAGCATACATCAGATGTTAGATTTCTTCCAGTACAAATCTTTCACTTTTATGGCATTGATGAATAATCTATAACGTGACCAAGTTCATCTTAAGTTGTATAAGCCTCTACCTTTTCAGAGCATGACTGCAAATACTGTAAGCAAAAGAATTCCTATGGAAAGGAAATACTGTTTTAAAAAGCTCCTGACAGTGGAAAGGAAGCTCATCCAGGAAAAGGAAGAAGAAAGAGTGCAAAAGTTGGAAGGCAGTGAGTACAGAGGTCACTGAGGTCACTCTCCAGGTTCTTTACAGCACTCATTAGATAAGCATATACCTTTTGAAGAAGCTCAGCTTTCTGCCATAAATAAAGGTTTTAAAACCCACTCAAAATACATATCAGCCAGCTATTTACTTCATTGCGTCTGCCTTTTCCTCTTTCTTGGGCAGTACTTCTACATTGTTCAAGTGTCTCAATAGACCATCACACAAGATATACTATTATATGATATATTCCAGATATAGTTCTCACCAGATTTTCCACCATAGCTTACATATATGAGGTAATCCATTAAAAATCATAAGCTTACACCTTTCAGAAATATTTTATTGTTTCAATGCCTGTTGGTGTCAGCATATATCAGTCTTCATGCTTGTGTAAGGTTTGTTCAAATCCAGAAGTAGGCTTGTCGTGATCAGATTAGTGCCCAATACTGATTTTGGAGCCAAAAATTAAATCAATTAGTGCTTCCATGAAATTTATCTTCCCAGACAGACTTCACTGGTGAACTCGGAAGACACTACGCGAAACTAAAACCCTGCAGGAGACCAGTCTAGTATGGTATAAACCTAACTTAGCAAGAATAGAATAAAAATATTAATTAATGCTACCCAGTCTTTAAAGGTGCAAACACATACAGGACAAAGACGCAAGACATGTGTGTTTGGCTACCCCCAGCCTCTACCACTGTGCAAGATCTGTTCATTTTCCCTGTGGATCTAGCTTCTGCGTATAGCAGCTATGAAGAACACAACAGCTTCAACAAGTTCATTCAGGTAGCTTGCAGATGTATTTTGTGATGAATACAGAAACTCAACATTTACTGCATCTCAGCAAAGCCTTCCCTATGCACACCAGGCCAGGCACAGAGTCAGGATGGATTTCAACTGAATCCCAAATAAATCACTTAGCAACCACCTTGAGCTACCAAAAGACTACCTGGCAGCCAACACACACACTTCAAAGATGCTAAAATTCTCCCACAAAACTTGACAGATATTGGTATCAAAAACCAGAAGGAAAAAAAAACACCAAACCTTAGAATGAGATATCAGGAGATCTATCCAGAATGATGATGCTGCATCCTGTCAAGACTAACAGAAAGACAAGGAAATTCAACAACAACCAGCTACCACCTTCCAGTAATTACAGCACATTTACCCAGCTCGTAACTGTAGTTTCACACACACACACAAATTTCAAAACAAACCCCAAACCACCCAATTTCAGCGGTTGTTTTTCAGTGATACATAGCTTTTCTTTGGTACCTTAACCATCTGTTCTGTTCATTGTTTTCAGATAAAAGCAATCTGTGGAAACTAGAACAAACAATCACTGGTCTTTGCTAATTGTTCTTTCACTCATAAGTTTTTTTTATACAACAGCCTACATAAATTCCCTTGGAGAGTTATTTCATAAAGACATTCTCTATAGCCTAAGTCAACTCAGGTAACAGCAAGGCAGTCTCTCCTCCACCAGCAGAGGGAGGAGACCACTTGAAAATTCCTTCTGATTCAGCCAGGTCAGTGTAACCCAAAACAATCTTGACAACACAATTTTTAAATTTAGTTAAAAGCCATTTCTCCTAAAACAGTGCAAGACATCTGACTTCAGATTCCTTACAGACCAAAGAATACCAGACCCAAAGCATGGTTTGAAGTACACTGCTTGCAGGTTCACATCAGGCATTAGAAACTCCTCTGCTATTTTCAGTGGTTAAAAAAAAGTAACACCACCCGATAAGACTCTTCTACCGTTTTCTCATTGGTCTCAAGCTTCTCCTCAACAGAGTGCACTCTGAGAAGTGCAGGTGGCCTTCCCATTCAACCGGACCAAATTCAGCGCATAACAGTGCCCTATAGCAAGTCCTTTTTGACAGCATCAAAGGTGCTGGCTTGAAGAACTGCTCAGATACTGTGCCCTTCTTCCCAAATTCACAGCCTGGAAGGGCTCTCCAGGTCATTTCCTTCTATCCCAAATATACAGGCTAAATACACAGGCTCACACTTATTTTTAGCCTAACTTAAATTCTAGCCTAACTTAAAAACTGCAATTTTTATAATTTGTTTTGTGCCAAAACTTCTTTAGAGGTGCCTACACAACTTACATGCTCTTGCATTTAGAGAGAGCAACAGTTTCTCCTCCTAATTCTCCTTATGCTAAAATAAACAGTTCTGCATCTGTGTGAGAGCACTTTTCTCCTTGCAGTCCCTCCTGGTTCCTGCCATTTTCTCTCAAACCCTGGTGCCTGTGATTCCAAACAAAGCATCGCCACATACAATGGCCTCATTGCTCTTCTTTCCCTACTCCTCAAACTGCATTCACCTTTTTAGGTGTTCTATCATTATTAGCCGCTCACATCAATCTGTCATCATTAATCCAGATTTGCTGCCTCCTACTAACATTCCAATTGGCAGGCAGGCACCTACTTGAAAAATGAACATCATCAAAAAACCTCTTCCTTGATCTTTCTTTTCACCATAAGGCCTGATAAAACAAAAAAATGGTTGACGGTTGGACTAGATGATATCCGAGGTCTTTTCCAACCTTAAAGATTCTATGATTCTCCTAGATCAAAACTAAATACAGAAGCTAAATGGTAAGCTAGTATCAGACAACTTACCGTCTGGTGCCAGTTCATTACTTGAGGCAAGGAGAAGGAACCCTCTCCTTGTCTCCTCCCCTTCCCCCAAACACTTCAATGCTTCTCAGTAAGAAACATGCTTCTACCTTGTAAAAGCTGTAGTTACAGCCCATTCATGCCAACATGCATGCTAGAAGTGTGGATTACATACAGCTTAAAAAAAATAATCTATATTCATTGTAAAAATAGGCTTAAAATCTTTATGGGTCAAAAGCAGTACACCTGCAGAAACATAAAAAGTCATTTAGAGTAGAAAAGAATATACTGGAATAGTAATTAATTGATTTTTGGTTATCTTCAAAACGAGTTTATTTTTTTGAACTTGTACCAAAAGACTGTATGACCAAGCTCAAAAACAACCTTCACCAGCAAATAATCTCAAGATGATGCATACCAGCTCTTCCACAACAGTGCTGTACCTTTTTCTGTTGTGCATTTTTAAATAACACCACATTTAATAAGTCTTCAGGCATTTCGTGTCTCTGAAGAAAAACAAACAAACAAAAAAACACCGACCACCCACCCCCTCCCAAAACCAACCCCACAATCCACACAATAAAACCCAAAAATCCTTCTACCATTTTGAGCTCTGCATCCTTTCACTTGTTATTCAAACAGGTAAGGAGCAACAAGGAACTTCTTTTGAGAGCCCTCTGGTGCAGGAAAAATTTCTCTCAAGAAAATAATGATCACACTTGGCACCATTTGGCTGCAGCAAACTAAAGCTGTTGAAACAATCAAGATCAAAAAAGAGGTTCCTCACCTGCAAGAACATTCACATGAAAAACTTCACTTGCAAAACTGCCTTAGGAATAATCTGTTCTACATTATAAAACACTTGGGGGTGCTTTAAAATTCCAGCTAGTTGAGAATTTCTCATTTAATGATGCCACAGGCAGCAGAGACAGGACTGGTGGGTACCAGCCTGGGCTACACTGGGAACCTCAGTGCTGCGAGCAGCTCAGAGAAACGCTCTGGACCGCGCCACCATGCCTGTCCAAAAGCTGTGGGTGCAGATGCACCTCTGGGTGCTGGACAAGCCATGACTTCTGTCTGGATTGTGAAAGAGGAAATGATGCAGCAACAGGACCAAATTGCAGGTTTGATTTCATCAAGCTCCAATGAAAACCTCTACATGCCATCATCTTGAACATGTTCTGTCCCCTTCCCTCATGCTGGCTTTTCAATCATTTTGTTCTGACAGGCTGTCATGGCTGCCAAAACAAATGGCCCTGCTCAGCCATGGACACTTTATTCAGTACCATCTTGTGGTGGAACAAACATTTGCACGCTGTGCATGAGACAATTAGGAACTGCTGGCTAAAATGACTGTAGACCTTCAGCTTTAGACAAGGTCTGCTTTTCTTGATATAGAAAGAAAATGAATGAGATCAAGAACTCATTTTAGATCCTTAATTTTCTAGAAGTGATGGCTTGGCCTTGTCTCACTATCCATCTTGGCTTGGGTGAGGTCCTAGTGAAGCACTACACTCTGGAATACTTCAGGCAGGATTTGTCGAGTTACTCTCGCAAAAAGAACGACAAATCAAGCTTTCACATGAAATACCTACTTCACTGAGGCAAAAGCACTCAGCAATGTCCATCAGTAATAGTTACAACTCACTGCAAGGAAGGTTTAAATCTTGAAGACTGGGAAGATGCTAGTAATTTAAAATAAAGTTACAACTCCAGATAATACCTTGAAAGAATGGGCACCTTCAGAAGTTTGAAAATTATTCTTTAAGTGTTACTAAGAAATACAACAGAAGCAAGGAATCTACTTTCTGTTATACAAATGGATGAAAATTTCTGAGGTTGCTTAATTTCCAGTGTCCCTATGTAAGAAAAACGGAGACCACAGACACGTGCATACTTTGAAAGATCCAGATTTTAATAATGTATTTCCTTTCGGCCAGTTTGAGGTCTAGATGCCACATATATGTCAATACCCATAAACGTCTAACAGCAACAACATTTAGACAGGACTCCAGTGTTTTACAACAGATTTTCTGCCTTAATCTGAGTAGGATTAGGTCACGACAATAAAATATAGTATCACCACCATAGTTCTGCCTGGAGTCCTCCCATCTACGTTTTGTAGTTGGTATGCAACACTTGGCATCTAAATACTATGCGGCACATTTGCTCTTTTGTGGTTCTGTCCATTCCAAAAAACTTAAGTTGTACATTCTTTCCCCTTTTTAAGCTGCATGCTAATACCATAAAGTTAACTAAGCAGAATTTCCAAGCTATTGCACAACTGAGCTGCACATGCACTTGAAAGAGCACAGAGCTGTTTACATACTTGCTTCCATAAGGCCTCTAAAGGAGTACTTCTAAGCAGACAGGTTATACCTGGCACTGTACAGATGTGCTGGAATGGAAAGGCACAAGGTGTCCTCTCCCCAAAGTGCTCTCACACAGCAAGCAACATTGAAATAGCTGAAAGCATTAGAAAGTCCTCCCCCACCATTCCTTTGGCCCCATACAGCAGCTATAGCACTGACGATAGCCAAGAACTTCTTTTTACCTGTTCAGGAAAGCAGCACTTCTCACAGCACTTCTGTAATCATGTCCCAGATGGCACGCTGCACCTACCTACTCTACCCCTCTCTGCTACCTGTAGGGTATGAAAGTCTTCCAGCAGGCCAGTAAAGCATTAACCCACTATTTTCCTGGAAGTTCTGTACTTCAAATTGTGTTTAAAATCCATTACTTTTTTTCCTTGTTAAGGTTAGATTTATTTCCTGCCCATCCCCATCCAGTAGGAAACCAGAAATAGAGCTAGTCCCATTTCACTTTCTGGCCACCATTTACCAGAATTAACTGGCCAGAATTCAGCTGCAGGTTTAGAGGCCAAAGATCCACCTCATACACAGAGGCCACCAGTCTTCATGATTCCCTTTTGTTTTACAGAAGCTTACCCTGAGCAAGGCCACCTTCTGGGGCAAACTGATTCTTACAACATCACCAAGCCCTTCCCATCCTGGCAATCATCGTCTTACTCTTCTTCCTTCCTCGTATTGTGTGAGCAACCCCACAGAGCCACATCACAGCTGAAACAGTTTAGATAGGACTTCCCTCCCCTGCAAGCTAAAGGGACAAAGTTATTCAGATCCCCATCCTACATCCCCGAGTTGATATGCCACTATTCCTACAAGATCAGGGAGCCAAACCAATCGAACTAGAGAGGTGCCTGCCTTTGATGCCATTCGTGTCACGTCAGTGGCAGAAAACAATCCACAACGGCATCAGCAGGACTACGCTTGAGAACGTTAAACTTCGCTCCTTCTATTTTCCAGTACAATATTAATATAGTTTGTACTGTACTTAAAAACACCACTGGGGAAAAAAGCCCACAGAAGGGAAAAGATACTTTTACTATTCTTTCAATCTGATATTCCTCATAAAAGAGACATTTGCAGTTTTATAAGTACACTACAGTCTACTAGGAAGCTCGTAAGGAAAAGGAAGTGGGATAGCTTTAGAAATTTCTTTACCTTTTCATGAAATTATAATCTAGGAATTGCTCAGCCTTTCTCACAATTAAGTAAATAAACAGAAGAAACCATACATCCCACCAAGCTTATCAATGAACACATACACTGATCTTAAATTGAAGCAGTGAGGTAGCTACTAAGGTAAATGTGGACTCTAAGCCACTTCAGGTTCAGTTCCAAATCTGGCTTAGACTACTGTTAAGCTTCTGACCTTCTGCACTGAAACCCATAAAGTTTTCTTCTCTGAGTAAAGTCTTGAATTTGTTTTTCATCTGAATTTTTTCCTATTTTGCTTACATTAAGCAACTGCTCTTACAAGACTTATTTACCTATGCAATAAATGTGTACCATAGCAGAAAAACATACATTTAAGAACTGACTATTCAACTGGAATGCTGTTATTTTTATGTCCACATTAACTTCCGAATAAAATTCATTTTTTTGCCTTACCAAAAATTTTTCAAGTACTTAAAAATGGATTTAAAAGTTAAATAGCCTCTTCATAACTAGGCAAATTCGTCATTTTTTCTACACTAGAAGAAGTCTAGGTACTTGGCTAATAAAATCCTACTGACAAGGACTTTTTTTAAAAAATATAATTCATATAGAAAGTGTTACAAGAGCAAGAGAAACATAAGTGCAAGCAGCTAAAGCATACTGAAAGGCAGATAAACCAGCATAACTGGGTGGGTAAGTAATGCCCTTCACCAGTTTAAATTATTTTGAAGAAACTACATCCTTTACAACTCTTAATCATTTTGACAATGTACTTACATCCTGGCCATGTAAGATACATACCTTCCTCAAGCCTGGCTGGTTTAGACAGCAGGAAGCAAGATATTTGTACAAGAAGAGAGGAATGAAGGGCCAAGAGGCCCCAGAGCAGTTGGAAGAACAGTGGTTCTGGGTGGAGAAATGGAGCAACGGGGCGGAGGTGAGCTCAAGGCTTTCCCAACCCCTATCTAACTCCTTCATTTCTCTTTGCTTGGGCAATTAAAACCCAACAGTTCAGTTTTCAACTCATTTCACTTTAGAATCCCTGGACAGAGTCCATACCTGTGCTTGATAGCTCCTGGGAACAGCTGGCAGGAGCAGTGGGAGGGAAGAAACACGGCAGACTATCTCCTCAAGGCTCAGCCTGTCTGTGGTCCCCAATGCCAACACCACCGGCAGACCAGCAAGGTGCAACACACTGGCTATAGGAGGCAGATGACAAGTAGGGCTTCTGCTTCACAGAAATCCTGCATTTTCAAAATTAGATTTCAAGCCAAGCTAAAAAACAACCGGTTCTCCTCTATCTCCCACTGCGATTTCACATTCGTAGGAAGTCTTTACCCTTCAGAATCAGCTTTACTATCAACACCACCAAATTCATGGCACCACTGTAAGACTCACCATTTACCCTCACCGCTTGCTACCAATATCAACAATTTAATGACACCATTTATCCTCACCCCAGGAATTCAGGCTTTCTCCCGTTAGCAAAACCCTTCCTGTAATCATTCAAAGGTGAGACCATCTTTTCTATTCCTAACACGTCTGATCCTACAGATCAGAGTTTTAATGGAAATCTTCTTAGCTGCAAGAATAGCCACTCTTTTTCCCCTTCACTCCATAACAGCATGGCTAAGAAACAACAGCCACATATTCCAGCTCTACAGCTGGCAAAGACTTATCCAAACAAGAGGAAGTCGGAGCTATCCGTGTAGAGTAAGCTTGCAGCTACTGCTACACAGGGAACAAACATAGCACACAAAGTGATGGCGTGTTGACAGAGTATCTATCTAGGCCTACACACACTAGAACAACTGAGAAATATTACCATGCAAGAACGTTGCTCAAAACCAGCATTCTTTAAAAAGAATTTAAAAGTATTTCAAGCAATGCTTGATTTTGTAAAACTTTGTTCCAAACTTAAGTTTTGGTCCAAACTGGATCCATGAACAAGTATTCAAGAGTGACTAAAAGCCAGCTATATACCTAGCAACTTTAAAGATGAAAGATTTACAGCCTTAAAAGTAGTTGGGTATCATCCTGAACTGTGACAGTAACCTGTGGGCAGCTGGCTATGCAGCAAGCAGCATTTCACTGGCACTGCATACAACATGTCAAGAGAACAGGACAGACTTTCAGAAGCTGTTTGTTGAGCATGACAGTGAAGAAGTTTAGGTCTTCCTACAGCTTACAGGCCCCTCACAGCTGATGGACCAGGTCTATCTGCCTCTTCCTCCTCCTACTCAGGAACATGGCCACCTTACAGTGGCTGAAGTGGCTGGTTTGGTTTAGAAAGCCTGTAATCTGGCAGGTAGCATATTCTCTTCTCTTCCTGCACCTCCCTTCCTCCTTTGGAAACGTCTGTGTTCTTGCAACGTCAGCTGGAGGGTGGTCACTCACCCTGCCATCACCTCCTGGTAGCGAGTCTGCGGCCATCCTAGCAACTCACTAGCTAGCATTAGAGCATGGTTTTGGATAAATAACCCTTGCAAACACAGTACTTCTCCCCCACTGAATAACAGTGGCCCTTCTGAGCTCTGGTTTGACTCAGGGCACAAGCGGCTCACTAACCATCAGATGATTCAGCACTTGGTGCCTACATCTCTGCTGGCTGGCTTTCATCAGCAACCAGACTACAGCTTTGAAGGTGTATCATTTATATGATACCATCAGACACCTGAAGAGGCACACAGGTGTCAAGTCCCTCCAGCTCTAAGCTGGTAGTTTTAGGCAATACAGCCTGCTTCCAAGCTCTCTTCTTCGCTATGTGACTTTATAATCACATTCCCCACAAATATTCTGACTATAACAGTCTGCTGCCTTTTTTCCTCCAGGTCTTTCAGAAAGAGATCATGCACAGAAAATAAAAGGGTCAAAAACAAGATCTCAGGTTACCAGTCTTCCTCCCTCCATGACAGGTCCTGGGCAGAGGGAAGACAATCTCCACATTTCATGCTCAGGAGAGGACAGCAGGATTTTAGTCCCACCAAAACCAGCCATGCACAAAATGCTGTTGGATGCGGCCCCTCCCCATCCCCAACAATCCCTTTTGATTCACTCATGGCCACTAATCTCATTAGAGTTCCTATTATTAAAGCACCATAATTTAAACAGCATACTATATTCTCGATCAGATATATAACTCCAAGTCCTTTAATGTCAGAAGCACTGCTCCAAGAGAATTAAAAAAATTTACAAAATAAAGCATCAGTAATGAGCATAGGATCAAAACTGGATTATCAAGTTTTCTAATTTGCATGTAGAAAAAGCAGGCAGCCAAATGACCAAGCTTTCTGTAAAACTTTTACAGCCACTTTATAGAAAAAGTAAAACAAGTATAGATACAATTATATATATATATATAGCTTCAAATATTTATTAGAGAACATACTGTATAGATGTTAGGAAACAGCAAATGTTATTTTGGTCTAATCAATACTTGCTAAAAAGTGAGGAGTGAGATGGTTGTTCTGAATACCACTTGTCAGGTTTACAGATTAGGGAGATGAAAAAACACATGTAAACTTTAGCCTCTTTACCAGTCCAGGATGAGTTAAATATAAAAACCTAGTTAAACTTTAGGTCTTCTCAAGTCAAAATTCTCCCCATACCTATTTGTTTATTTTTAAAGGAAATTTCCAAACCAACCCTACCCCCGGACACACATATGGACAAAAAACAAAACCAGGCACAAATACTCCATCTGACTTAGACGTACAAGCAGCCAGGAGAGGTTAGGAAGTTAACTACTCATTTAGCAAACTTATGTGTGCACACAGTGCTGGATGCACAAGTGTAGAAGCCCACAGCTCCCAGCCAAAGGGGAAACTGTCCTTCTACCCTTCTAACCCCGATCTCACTGGGCACATACGTGAGAGCCCATGGAAATGGCCTCCACGAGCACCACGGTCCTGGAAGAGCACTAACATTTCAAACCTTCACAGTGTTCAGCCTCATATGTTTTACGTTCACAATTAAGCGTAACAACAAAGAACAGCTTTGGGCTGCATCAATTCCTGGAGGCAGGGCTCGCTGGGACCTGACCCTGGCTCTGCAGGACTCACACCAGGTCCTGAGGTGCAAGAGCCACAACCTCTTTCATGCTAACCCATCACCCATACCTACTCCTCCCTCAACTTCTCTGGGTCCAAAGAATAAAGACATTTTTTTTGTGAGTGCTAGATAAACTGGTCATAGTCACACTCTGAAAAGCCCCGAGGGGTCTCCGAGTGTTAGGCCTGGAGAAAGAATAGCTCAATTGAGGCAGAGGTAAAGTTATGCAATTTACCAAAAGTCAGGCTCCAAGATCAGCCTGGGCCCTCCAGGCTCGCCTGCTAAACTTCTTGTCTGGCCATTAAATCTTTGAAATGGATTACGCAGCAAGGTGCTGGTGATAAGAAAGACTGGATTTGACCTCTAAGAACCTTCAGATGCGACACTCCCAAACCAATTACCCTCATTTTCCAGCATTAACACTATGAGCGAACTCTGCAGTTGGAGTATTTTCATCTGGATAATATTCTTTTCAACAATGCCTAAAACTTCAGTTGATTTTCTGATCTATAAAGAGCTCCAAGGCAGAACTTTTGATGCTGTTATATGCTGGTATAGAAGGGGGCGGAGTGCATTAACAGGGTTTTTACTTTGCTACTCCATTAAGCATCATTTCAGAAATCACGATGAAAACATCATCAAGAATCCAGCTTTCTTAAGGGGGAAAATACACAGAGACATTAAAGGCAACATGAATTATTTTAAGTGTTATACTTCTGCCAACACAGTCCACATTTTCAGCATGGAAGACCACTGCTTCTCTGGAGATTTAAAGTCAATCAGTGTCCTCTCAAACAAAGGGCACAGATTGCTACTTCTCTGACAAGGAAACCAGATCTAAACAATGCATATTGCTGCTTGGGGCTTTGGTTTTTGGTTGCTTTTGCTTGTTTTCAATTTCAGGTGCATTTCTAAATCAAGCTGACTGTATCCAAACTGAAAATCTGTTAAAATTTTCAAACAGAAAACAGCTTTTCAACATTTACTCCTTTTGAACGTTTGGTAACTTTTCTTTGCTACACAAAGTGCGAAGTCTCAAAGATGAAAGGTGACTTTATTTCTATCCTGTACTGACTTTCCACTCATCCTTCCCAGAAATATAATATAACTATATAATATAACTCTAATATAACTAACATGGAGAAGCCTTTTCTCTCTCCTCAGGATGAGTCACAGGGTCCTTCCACAGCACAAAGGAAAGATGCATCACTTCTTGTTCTTCTCAAAGAAATATCACTTTCTTGTTCTTTTCAGAAAAGGAAGATAGGGGAAGAACACACTGGACTGCTATTTGAGGGTATTTTGTTTCCTTTTTCCCTGAACAAATTTATCAAGCAACTAAAACTCTGCCTGGTCATAACTGCCCACATCATGTGGGCATCTGCCCACACAAGTGCTCTCTGAAACTCCCTCTTCAAGATCAGTATCCCTGCTGCAGACATCCCCTCTTCTGCATCTGTATCCCTGTCCCACCTTCTATGCACAGGAGTAAGTACCCATATGGCTATCTGCCAAGCAGACCTTTTAATAGCTGCGGGGATAAGCTTTGCAGAGTGCTCACGAATAGAAGTGGCTTCCTAGAAGAGGGCATCCCTGCATACGCATCCAACAGCTGGCCAATGCTAAACCCACTTCGTGGGGCATATACCTGGTTCCCAGGCCAGCTTCTGGTCACTAAGCTGCTGGATCGCTCTTCAAGAGTCCAGCCTTAACCAGGCAGAAGAATTCTTTGGTGTGGCTTTAGCTACGGATCCGGTAACTTCCACAGATCACTGTAAGCTACTCTGTATCACTTTAGTTCACACTTAATACTTGACCTGTTTTGGGTTTGGGCAGAATTTTGCTCTGATAACTTTTTCCTCAAACCTTGATAGATCCTATAACCCTTCTTACTCAAAGGAAACAATCAGGACAAGACAGGCACATCATCTAGTGGCATTTCACCTATTTTGGACAAATTGTACCCTAAACCCACCTCTTTTTCATCACTTTTATTTAAAATTGATTTTTAAAAAAGGGGGGGGGGGACACACGACTTAGAAATCTGAATTCAATGTTTATGCCTACACTGCAGACCTTTGAATTTCATCATCTGAGGTCATTACTGATGACCCTGCCTGGCCATTCCGTGAAATATTTTACTACCTGTTTTAGTAGGGAAGAACTACCACAATTCATTGTGTCAACTTGTAGAGCAGGCTGCAGGTACCTGCAGAAGCTAGAGAAGACCACCCTGACACCACATCACTTTGCAATTTCCATCTGCAACACGACCTCAGTGGCAAATACAAAGGTGGCACAAATGTGCACTGGCAATATACTCTAAAAACTTGCTGAGAGTTTCCAGTCCACCACTTAAGTGCAAACCAAACCCCTCTGGGCTCTGTGCATGAAGTCTTGAGAAGACCTATGAAGCGTTCCCGAGTTTCACTGTTACAGGAGACATACAAAACGCAACTCTGCTTCTCCCATTCGTCAGTTCTCACATTAAACCCTTCCCTGTTATCTAAACATAACAAAGGTGGTCCATAAAAAAATGCTACTATTAGTCAGAGCAAATGCTACCAGCGCTAGTAAATGCTACATAGGCTACCAATGCCCGGAGAGGAACATGTGCTTCACTGCAGCCAGCACGTGCAATTTCCAAGCACTGAAATGTTCCCTGGTCCAAACAGCCCAACAATTATTTATAGTGCATGGGGGTAGCTGTAGCTCTCCCATCCCGTACGTATGGACGCAGCCCAGCGGGAGCACAGACTGCCCCAGCATGGTTCCCAGCCCCAACAGATGCAAAAATTCATTCAACCACTGCATCTCTCCCAAGCACGTCCCAAAAGTTTCTGCTGAATAAAAACATAAAGGTGGTAAGCAAAGGGTTTATTTAGTTTTGTTTTTCCCACATACTCATACTTCTCCCATTGCTCTTTGGGCTTAGGGCATGCCTACACTAGCGGCAGAAACAAAGCTCAAGTGTTTTGCGATGCTAAACTAGCTACTAAAACCACTACCGAAGACAGAGCTTTGCTTTCAAGCTGCTGCTTTCTGTTTGAAACAGCAGTTCTGACTGACAAAAGAGCGATGAAGACACGAGCAGCCTGTATGGGAGCAGCCATCTGCCCAGGATGAGCAGCTACCTGCCCAGGATGGAAGAGTTGTTGCGTTTTGGCCTTTCTCCCCCACGAGAAGTTCTCGTTCACTCTTGCAACTGCGATGCTTCACGAACAGCTGCACAGACCCCCTCGCGATTTTATTCTTACGTAACTGACGTAATACCAAACGTGATGTACTCTCAGAGGAACAGGCCGAGCGGCTGCACGGTCCACCAAGGGCAGGCCGAACACCCGCACGCACAAGGGGCGGCACAGGCGCCCAGCGGGGCGAGGGGCTGCGGGACGGTGGCCAACACCCCCGGCGCCCAACTCCGTGCGTCGCCTCAGAGGCGGCTGCACGCACTCCTTCTTACAGGAGGCTGGTGCCAGCCGCCTAACAGCAAGATCTCAAGAATCCGAAGAGAAAATTCCTTAGAAGGTGGGAACAGCCTGAAGAATACACAAGCGGCCACCCCGGCCTGCGCAAGGACGCGCAGGCAAACCCTTCGGGAACAAACGCTCGCTGCCTCAGCAGCTCGCAGGCAGGCGGTGGCCAGGCGCGTTCCACGCGGGCCGGGAAAGGTTCCTACGCCACGCCACCCGAGTCCAACCCGCCGGCACGCCAGCCGCGGGCCCCCAGCGATGCTCACGCCGCGCCGCCGGCGCCTCACGCCCAACCACCAGCGGCGGGGGGCCGGGCTGGAGCTGCCACGGCGCCGCTTCGCAGCTCTCCCCCCCCCCCCCGCCCCGGCCCCGCTCAGCACAGCCGAGCAGCGCCTGCCGGGCCGTACCTGGGAGCTGAGGTACCGCTTGAGGCACTCCTCGCACACCGCCTTCTTGCAGCAGGACAGGGGCTTGATGGGCTTCTCCTCCAGGCACACCCGGCAGCTCAGCACCAGCAGCGGCCCGAACTCCCCCGCGATCAGCCCGGAGAAGGGCTCGGGCAGCAGGTACAAGTCCACCACCTCGATG
>VZTL01027813.1:52092-86199 GCA_013400535.1 Scopus umbretta | reverse complement strand
GCTCCAGAGGGTCGCTGACCCAGGCCCACAACACGTATCTCAAAGAGGAGTCCCTCCTCTGACTGTAAGCATCACCTTGAGGACTAGCTGGTGCCATCTGCCTAACTTCAGACAGCTGACATTAGGTAGGATGAATCCCTCCCGTCATGACTAAGACGTCTTTCACATGTCTTGATAAAAGATGGGTAAATTAGATCCGATAAAGAGAGCTGCCCAGTGGCAACTGGAACAATAATTTGTCAGTCCCAGTCCCACATGCAGATGACTGGACTGTGCTCCCTGTCATTGCATTAGAAAGCTTTCTTTTTCTAATGGATTTGCTTCCTGACAAAAATCATGGTACACTGGAAAGACTGTTTTGCATTTCTTATCTATGAAAATTAAGTTACATGGGACCTTTCAAGATTTACCATATAGAGTTTATGCCTCTTAATATACTCATCTCAATAAAATAATGGCAGTCAAAGATGTCTTATGTAAGATACAGGGTAATTAGTCATTTATATAACTAACCATCGTACAAAACAAGTCAGCTTCTATATAAATGTCTAGACAGCACATTAGTGCTTTGCCCAGCCAGCCCAAGAATATGTAACTGGGAAAGATAAAAGGAACGCTGCTTCCTAAACTTCTTGCTAGCATTTGTCACACTTCCCACTGTCAATTGCATTTTGCAGATAAACACCAAACATGCAGGTCCCAAATATTCCAATCTGTCTGTTAAACAGAGCTCATATGAGGTTATATTTCCATAAGTCACATTGAAATCAGTATTTGTTAGTGTAGAGCGTTGACCTCAGAGAGATTGCAGGTGTTCCTCAGGACTGCATAAAATTAAGGCCTGCTCTATTTGCAGTGTCTTTATTTCAAATATATTACCAGCAATTCATAGCATACTTAGCAGACGACTGCTGGATGGGTAGGATAACGTGTTCTTAGGTTGAACATAGAATTTCATGATGTAAATGGACAGAATAATACAGTTTGGGCCAAAAGCCTTTGTTCCAAACAATGGAATTGTTGCTTTAAGCAGCCCTCCCATTAAGAACTGGCGTGCACAGGCTTGTCATGCGCTGTGGAATACCTTATGAAGTTTATCATGGGGAAACGAAGGTAGTAGCTGAAGAGTCCATGTATGTTAGTGTCCAAATCCAGCCTGGAGGGCTTCTCTGTGTGGCACAGCACTGACAGCTTCACCCTGGGCCAGGATCAGATACCTATATTAACAAGGCTCTTTACTTCTGCCTTTTAACATCATTTATTAGCATGAAAGCACTGGCTTGACATCATTAGTGTTGACTAGATCCTTTCCTTAAATCACTGGCACCACCGTGGATACTGTGGTATCAAACAAAGTAAAAATTTCCTCAGTTGGATCTGATTCTTGTTCTCTAAGGCAACATAACAATGGATTTTTTTTTCTTGTTGTTTTTCAGTGCCCAGATCAAAACCAAACACCAGGCAGAACAATATGACAGATAGACATTTCAGATCTTCTCACTCAGGCAGAGTTCTTGGTTTGGTTCTTCTCCAGATGAAAGAAACGCCTGTCTCAACCAAAAATGGAGCACGTGCTTTCTTGTGTTTGCCATAATAGTCTATGGGAAAACAAGCTGAAGTCACGAGTCCTAGAGAAAAAAGTACTGATTTTACAAAAAAGCCCATAATTGTGATCTTTGCTCAGGATGACGGAGACTACAGTTCTATCCTATACTCTCCCTCAAGCCCAAGTTATGTCACTTCTGATTGCCCATCTAGTGAGCACCATTTTCCTTAATTTATTCTCCTCAAGAATGCGTTTTCAGGACTAATAAACAGTTTCACTGCATAGTATTTTTTCAGTGGCAAAACAAAGAGAATAAAAAACAAGAAAAAGCCAGTATTATTAACAAAATATGATTGAAACTCAGGAATGGTTTAGCTGCACATCTGGAATTTTTCTTTGCAAATTCTATATATGTCTGTCATTTGCAGAATAGGGATATATCTTCATGTGTCCTGTTGTGAATAATTAAAATTCATATGAAATAGTTTTTAAAATGCTTCTAAGACTTGGCAGAATTAGTGGTAGCTTTCAGTCTCTGTATGTAATGTCTGTATCTGGCTTTTTGGGGTTCAGAGGTCAGAAATAAACTATATCAGAATATCTTAATTCTACTGGTGATTTGAAACTTGAATCTAGATCCAAATTCTATTGCTCAGTCCCATCTCTGTTCTTTCTCTGAACATAGTTGGGGAAAAAAACAGTTGGCTCTTTATTGCACTGTTGCTACCCACGCATCTTATTCCTATTTTGGAAGGCTTCCTAAATTCATTACACAGGCAAAACTCCCACTTAAGTTATTTGTTTGTCTGTGCATAGATCAAAAAACAGATCAGAGAACAGAACTGACCATTGCTGTAAATACGTCAGTTATTGGCTTGCTGAAGCTGCGTGCTTTTGCTCAGCCATTGAGCAGAGTCCACACAGATCTGAAAATTCAGGGAGAAGTTACAAGTCAAAGCCCTCTTGCATATTTAGTGAACACATAAGAGTAACCAGTACTGCCAAGGGCCCTCAGTTTACTAGGGTTGAATGGACCTTCAGGGTAGAAAAGAAAATGTTTATAGTGAAAGGAAAAGGAATTAACCAGAACTTTAGCCTTCAGCTGTCAGCACCAGAATACAATGTCAGTTGAAACAAGAGTTGCCTTTGACAAAGCTCACCTGCTCTCATCAGCCCTGTTTGCAGTGCCTTACACAGAGATCTTTACAGGAACAGAGCGATGCTCACCAGCACAGTCCATTAGCTGTGAAAGTTGTTGCACGGATTTCAGAATAAAATGCTGCAGCAGAAAATGTTTGCTGTCTTTGCTGTTGACTATACAAAGCTTGGTATTAATTTACTTCCAGAGTAACACTTATCTCATAGGGTAAAAGAAGCTCATTTGCCTGATAAGTCTAATAAGCTACCAGTGTATTTAGGAAAAACACAAGTGTTCTCAGATATCGCAGAAAATCAGCTAGGCTGCAGTACAAAGGCTGTGATTGTGATTCTTGAGCTTATAATTTTATTTATGCTGTTAAGACTAGGGGAGTATGAGGACTGGGAAATAGTTCTGTTAATGCTTGGTGAGACACAGGGGCCAGGCTGGTAGCAGTCTTCAACTGCTCTAAGTTATTTGAAGTGGAAGAAGATAACTTTTATGTTATACTGAGTTTATACTAGAAAGTTAAAAAAAATTTTTGCTTTTTGAATAGTGACATTTCCAGAAGTGAGTGGTAAACTGCAACTGCTTGACATCATCATAAATATGGGGGTGAATATGTCAGTTCAGATGCTCTGAACTAATGAATCCACCTGGGTAAGGCTTGCTTCCACATGTATTAGAGATCGTACTTGGAAGCTGAAGATACATGTCAAAATAGTTGTATGAACCACACATCCCTTGCTTAGAGCAGATGGCTGCCACTTTGTTCCCCTCCTCTACGCACCATGAACTGTGTAAGATAATCAGGTCCTATATTAATTTTATTTATTACAAGATTTAGAAAACCTTGTTCAAATTATTTTTATTTTATATTTTTAATGAAAAGCAGTTTTGTAGCTTTTGTCATACTAGTCCTGCCTAAGTTCACGACTTTTGGAAGGGGATCCTCTTGGACTGTCATAAGGGAGTGTTACTTTGTGTTGCCATTTACTCAAATGGAGTATTAAGTATGATTGATAAGGCTGCTGTTTGTTTATCACTGCTTCTGTCACTGCAAAAGCAGTGCAAGGGGCAGGGGACTGCTAGAGGAGGTAGGATACTCTTATAGTTAAGATGACTCTAGTCCAAGGAAATAGGATTCCTTCCTTAGTTCTTGCTGCTTTCTATACTTTAGTGAGCAAGTCACATAAACCAGACTTTGCACAGTCTGTAATAGTGGGTTTCTCAGTACATTAGTGCCTAGCCTGTGTTGCGTCTCTTGCAACAGACCACCTTCGGCTGAGGTAGCACGGAGGTCCAACACCCCGCCTCCGGGCCAATGAGCACTGTCACCATTATGAGGATGCTGCAAATGGCGCTTATTAATAGGTTGCATAACAATATATACTCAGCTGCCTTTCGTTACCGCCCATAAGCTATACGTCACGAGGGGTAGGAATATACATGTTAAAGGGGGAGGCCCCTGCTCTTTCCGTTACATCGCGTGATCTTCCGACCGTTATCCACTACAAGCCTGAGAGCAGCATGGTTCTAATTTTGAGAAGTATGGGCAATGCCAGACACAGCGGAACGTAGGAGAGTTGTTCTCAGAATATATTAATCACATTACAAATATTGCCTGTGCTGAAAAGTCAGTCTTAAGGCATATTAAAATGAGAGCTTCAAACTAGTAGGCACTCTTAACTTGAACTTCTGTTTGCCTCAGTACCATAGCTGTAAAATGGTGCTGATACACCTTACAGGTCAAGAAAATATATAAATTAAAATTGCAAATCACCTGATGGCTCTGTGTGTACCACAGAACAGCCCAGGTATATATCTGCTATATTCAGTAGAGAGCTTCTCTGCTGAAGTGTACACAACATACTGAGCAAGGAGAAAACAAAACATCAAGAGCTATTTAATGCACGCACTGAATGAGATAGGAGGCATATGGAAAAAATCATATGTGCTCAAGTCATTAAAAACTATTCTAATGCTTGAGGGGGAAGGGTAAATAAGGACAAATGTTGAATAGAAACCACTAATTCTTGTATTTCCTAAACTCTCAGTGCTTGATATCTTTAAATTTATGAAATTATTTCAATGAAGCAGGGTGTGAGAGAGTGTAGGCATGCCTACTTTCCACATTTCATATTTCCTAACCTGCCCTCTATTCCTTGCTGATGCATCACAGAGATCCCACCAGCTCTCCCACTTTAAGGTGGTTATATTGCAGCTTTGGATGGACGTTACCAGTAATTAACCACAAACAGTACTTCAGCTCATTCATTAGACCATGTTCTCTCTGCCTGCAGCCAATTAACCTTCTGCCATGAATCCAGAAAGCAGAGTGGAAGCTGTATTATAATTCTTGGGTCATTAAAAAATCCCATGACAGTTTTTGTAAGAGTAATTTTGTTAGTCCCTATGTCCTGGCCAAATACCAATTTTGTTTAATTACTTGAATTATCTGAGAACTAGACAAATGCATTCATCGTACATTTTACTTAAAAAGTCATGGAATATATTGAAGAACATATTCAGAAATATATTTGTGAGTTATTCAGCTAGGTCTCTAAGCTGGGTATATAATGGCAAGAAGTTTTCAGAAGTATTGTAGAATTAGTCAAAAAGGTTATCTGATACTAATCAACTGGCTTTTCTGCATCCCATCTATGAAATTCCCTCTGGAGCTTTATCTGAAAGATGTAATATTTTTCTTTCCTTCTTCTCTAACCAGTTCTGCAGTATTGGTCACGTTGTTCAAAACAGGTATGCTTGTCTACATTACACCTGGAAAGATTTCAGTCCCAGGGAAACTGATACTCATGGGAGTCTTATCAAGTAAAATTTTCTTTCCTTTATGCTCCCTTATTCTATGAGCAATCTTAATAATGACACATTAATTCTTTGCTGTTCGTGTAACTCCCTGCATCTCACTAGCTCAACAAGCTTTAAACACTTCCTGACTTTTAGCAATGCATTGATTAGAAATTGAGCTGTTGACCTTTCCAAACCCCACAGAAGGCCTTTCTTTTCTAAGTGTGATCTGTGGGTGAACTTGGACAAACTGTTCATTTCTATACAGAGCCTGAGAAGAGTTCCAGGTCAAGGATTACAAAGAAGAAACCATTTGCAGTATGCAATCAGGAGTTTTATTGATTTTACAAAACCCAGAAAATCTGCTACGTATTCTTAGCACTTTCTATTGGCATTTTATCAGTTAACCACTTGGAGATATACAGACATTTATAGAATTCTTTTATAACATAGCATTTGCCAACATTGGGTAGTCAATGCACTGTGTTGTTCCGTTTTTATGTTTTCTATAGATGCACTAGCAGACCCATTTTACAAATGAGGAAAAAAATAAATAAAATATTGATCCAGTCAATTACTTCCTAAACTTTTGTATCTTCTTTCAACTAGCAATCGTAAAATGAGTCCTTCATCTCATTTGCTTATGGTGATGGTAGTCATAAATTACTAGAATTGACCAGTCTAAAATGAGTTTTGTGGAAGCCACTGTTCTGTGTAATTGCAGTGTTCCATGTAATGATGTATTTAGTAGTGGTGCTTGACTGAGTAATAGTACTTTTCTTCAACAAATGTCTATATAGTAGCATAGTAACATTCAGAGGCATTTTTTCTTCTTTTTTAACAAAGATTGTCTTTATCCTAACGGTAGCATTTTAAACATGTTATCCTTATGTAAATGTGTTATCCAATACAGCATTTTTACCTCTATGTCCTTTCCACTGCATAGTTATTTTTTTCTTCAGGGCCTGAGGTTTAGGCAGCCTGCTATCATTTTCAACAGTAGTGCAAAACCATTTTCAGTTTGATAAGGATTGATATATGGAAATTAAAACATACCATGTCTTTCATGGAGTCTTTGTCATTGTTCCTTCTTGTTGTTGGAAGCAAAAAGAAACGTAACTTAAATGCCATTCTCTATGAGTAGAACCTATACTTTATTAGGTGCTTTTTCATCGAACTGGGATTAAATTTTATTTATTTCTACTTTAAAAAAAGGCAATGGCCTGTTATTTTGCATGGATGTATGTAAAATACAGCCACGAGTTTATATAGAAAACTCCTACTGTCATCAAAGTACAACAGGCTGTGTTGTTCAGAAGAGTTCTCCAAAATTGCTATGAACAAGGAGCAATATCCTTCCTTAAGATTTGAGCATTAGAACTCAACAGAAGTTATATTTGACCAGAAATGGGGCCCAGACATTAAATTGCCTTGGAAAGTGAGGTGTGGTGAGTTACGGACAACATCCTCTCTGTGGCTGTAAAGCAGCTGTTTCACAAGAGAATGCCTAAACAGGGGTAGTGGAGGTACCACCAACTGCCATGCAGATTGTAAAGAGATTTATCATCTTTGTGAGCAGAATTCTTTAAGGTTTTCCTTTCTGTCAGCATTTAAATGCTTCTGGATTTCCTCCAATCCAGCGCACCTACCAGCTTCATTAGTTGTTTCTGGTCATGACTTAGTACAGCCTGTTCTGTGGGGAACTCTTCTGACCAGCTGGCATAGATTATTCAGCCACAAACTTCAGCCGCCTTTGGAGACTAACCTGAAACTGAGCAAAATGCCTTAGGCCACAGTGAGGGGTCACAAAGTAAAAGTCTCTGTCTAAGGTGTGATTGTCTCATCTCTGCTTTTGCCTCTGTCCTTTCCCACATGTAAAACTGACAGAAGTCCAGCCGCTGTTTTCCCCCATTGTCCTGTATCCTGCTGTCCTGGTAACAGCTGCCCTAGTATTGACATGATTTTTATATCACTTAGGGAGTGTAGTCACTGAGTCCGTGACATTAGTGGTTTAAGAAAGGAAGTAGAGAATCAGATCTACAGTTACTGAAATGAAACCTTCCTCGTCAGGCCAAAAGTGAGACACTGGAAACCTTAATTCAGAGTGCTTCAAACTCAAATTGCATTTTACTGACAAATTGCCAAGACACATTTGATCTGTGAGAGAGCCTCTTCCAAGAGCTAAATGAAAAATGCATTCTTGTAAATATCATTGAAATTGTTCTCAAGTTCTCTTCATGCTCTCAGCCATTAGCCCCTTCCAGAAAATGGTTTTCAGATTCTCTTTCCTACCCTCCTACAGACATAACGGGTTTTCAGCCTCTGAAGATGTTATAAGCTGTCTTTATAAATCTCTTTAAAATAACTTGGCAAGTCATAACATGAAATTTTGTATAGTTGAAGAAAAATATGCCAGACCATCCTGTATTAAAAGAATACAGGACTAAATGTGAAATATGAGGGCTAAGTTACACCTAAGGTTGTTTTCTTTAGATATGGTATACACAGGGTGAAGTGTCTAAAAATACCCTAATACTTGCTTCTCACCAACAGTAAATATATCATGATTTACAGTGTCTAAACTGGAAGGTGCTAGCAAGTCAAACCATTAATGTTACATGCAAAAGAAGTCTTCAGTGCTGATGCAAAGAGTTGCCTTCACACTACAGAACAGACCTGTGGAAGATTTCTTTGTATAAGAGCTTTTTGACCATAAACTGGCAAATTGTTTCTTATACGGTACTCCTTGTGTGAAAGGGAATTGAGAGCTATTCCTCTGAAAAGAGGCAAACCAGGTAAGAGTTTAGAAAGGCAGGTATTCCTTCGAAACCAGGTTTCAAAGATACTCCATGCTGAGATATAATTAAATATACTTTAGGCAAGGTAGAAAGTGGAATGTGACATATATTTCTTTATTCTGGTATTATTAACATAACACTGAGTAAGGAGACAAGATCTGGATATTCACCTTGCTAGAACTGGGATTGTGATGTGTGTGTCTATCTATATGTACACATATACACAGATACCCAAGAGCCCATTTCTGTATAAATTACTGCAGCTCAGGATAATTTAACCAAAACCCTTGTATTTTCCTGAGGAGGCTTACTGGTCTTCACCAGATGATTACCTTACAGATGTTTAATTTGTAATTTATGTACTCCATTTTGCACGCTTGTGTCTGATAACTTCACTCACAGAAGGGTCTTGATCCTGATTTTGTTACTCAGATGCAAGTGAGGAAGTCAACATCTATGTCCCCTACGGACTAGTTGGAAGATGTGGAAGAAAGGATGAACATTTTCTACAAAAAAGTCTTACTTTCTCATCACTGGAAACATATTTTCATTAAAAGCTGTTAGGAAAATGAATTAAAACCTTTTAGTTTTAACTGGAAATATAGTGGCCCCTCCTCATTATGACGAGCTACAGGCTAGGCATCATTCTCTCTCCTCATGATAACTGACCCTCAGTTTAGCTTGATTTGCAATAATTTAGCCAAAATTAAGCAGCTGCAAGAAGAAAGACTGGGGGAGACTCCTCATTGCCTATACTACACATACAGTCTGATGGCTAGAGTCCTGTCTTCAGAGAAGAGAGATGTAAATTCCAATTACTGCGCTGAATCAGTCAGACAAGATTTGAGCAGGAGGCTCCCATCTGCCTAGAAAATGACCTGCTCATTGTTGGAAGGCTTGAGTTACAGAGTACAATGGTATCATGCATGGTTTGCGTAGCTGCATCTTCCTTGGTGTTTGAAAGGCAATTGAATCTTATTATGATAGTAGTCCAGAATTTCTTTACTTTCCCTACTTTTATCATAAGTGTGCCAAAATTGTTACAATTCTCAAATACTCTTCTTGATTTACCAAAAAAAACACATTGAAAAATTGTCTGCATCAACTCAAATGAAAATTTTCACTTGCGTTTATTTTTGTTCAGCTGTGTGGTTTTGGCTCACACAGGCCTAGTTTCCATGGGTAACTAAAGATACTTGATGCCAAGAGCTCATAAATATGAGATATCATTTCAGCCCTGAAGTTGTGTAATTTCCTGCTTTTCATTCTTTCGCGCCCTTTTTTTTTTTTTTTTCCTCAGGCAGTAAAGCTTTCCAGCAGTGGCCATAACTCTGGTACTATAGTCTTACAAGTAGCTTTTACTCTTCCCTTCAGCTAGATTAGCTGCAGAAGATGACATGCCACATGATACTTTCACAACTGTTTATTCAGCCTACCAGCTGACAGGGTGCTAACTGGAACTAACACTGCCAAAATGAGAGTTAATACTCTGAAGAACTTCAGGGGAGACATACAGTGCTGTAACTTGATCTTTTTTTTTTTTTTTTCTTGCAACACTTTGGTTCTGTTATAAATTATCCCTTTTAAATACAGGGAGGGTTTTAGAATCAGTGGAGATGAGACATGGATGGTGGCACAGCAAGGACCTCTCTGTTACTTTAGATGAACGCTTACATTTGTAGTGGGGTTTTGGCTGGTTTGAAGCAAATCTTTGTATCAGCCCTATCTAGTATGTTCTGGTTTAGTTAGGAAAGCAATTCTGGATTTTAAATTTGGAAGCCAAATTGGAAAATCCCCTCCAAGCGCTCATCAATGCATGCCAGCTCTGAGGGGAGAGTCCAAAACAAAGACTGACCTTGCACAGCTTTGAGCCCCAGCATGGTGGAGACTTTCAGTCTCAGGAACCAGACAAACTCTGCTTCAAAGTAAATTCCTTCAACTTCATCTGACAAGGATGTAGCAACCTCGGCACCAAGTCTTTTCACCTACTGATCCACTCCTGTCATGCCAAATTATTTGCTAATGAGATATGAACACTGTGTTATTTGTAGTTGAGGTACTGACTAGCTATAAATCTGCATTTTAAACAGTTAGGTCACTAAGTACTAGCTGAATAAAAAGTTTTGATCAAAGGTGGATGAGCTCCCTCCTGTTCAAAAGCTTGACTGAGTTCCAGAAGAAAAAGGATCTTCTATTGCAAACTTGTCTTGAGAAAAATGTTTCATAACTTGGTTGCACAGTTCAGTGATGCCTATTACAAAGTTTCGTAAGTTTTCCTTATTATCCTTCTGATTCTGCTGTTTTCCCACAGCTGAACAATGATTTTCCCACCTACTACATTTGAAGTGAATGAGTTCTTCTTCTGCTGAAGAAGAACTATTTCCCCCACCATTTCCTCCACTATTTGCTAAGTGTAACAACATACTTCCTCAGTGCTCATCCAGTGCTGTGCTGGATTTGACTGATATACAGCCACACTGACTAACTGTAATGATACTGTAACATTTAATTCCCTGTCAGTTGATGTCCATACTAATTTTTCTAGGGTTTATATCTGTGTAGCTGCTCAGGTCATCCACAGCCATTTTAGAATGTATATTAGCACAATATTAACTATTTTCCACTCTTCGGCTATCTCTAAAATTGCAACAGTTAAGCTTACATCTCTCAGACAACTCTACAAAGTCTCTCAGGTGCAAGTTTTTCAGAGCTGCAGCCTGAAAAATATTTAACCCCTGTACATGCTGTTTGGTATCCTTCTTGAAAGTGCTAGAGAGTACTTCATCATGCTCTTACAATGCCTCATTCTTGAGAAAACAGAACAAAAAGTGTTAAACACTTCTGTCTGTGCCACAGCATTATACACCATCTACATAGAAATGGTTCTATGCCAGTCCTAAATTTCTTCTATTCCTCTTTATTTTTCATCAGTTATCTATAGACTTTTTTCCCATATATTACAATAACCTCCTCTATCAACCTCCTGCTATTTGTGGCATATAGATTGTTTTTTTCCTTCCTTGTTTATTATTTTAAAAAGTTCTTTTCCAGCTTTCACCTTCATTTTGACACTGAAATTGGATGTGCTTTCAGCCAAAATCGTCCTTTTCTAGACCTGAAGTTTTTCTTTAGGTTGAGTCTGATCCCAAGTGCTCAACATCTACAATGACAAAGTTCTTATTACAATCCAATGCATCAGCAAACAATTTCATTGAAAGTATAAGGATTAACACTTTGCACATTGCATTGTGATATTCTGCTAAATACCATGTTCTCTGACACTCACATCAGTTAATTTCTGAAAAGTCAGAAGCAAGGAATGATACATTTTTTTTTCTTTCCTACTGAATTCCTATATCTACCAATCAGTGGATAGAAAAATTGGATATGTCATTTTTTTTTGTGGGTTTTTGTTTGTTGAAAAATCAGTTGAAAAGTGTTTGAATAAATCACATCTCAGTCTTTTACAAAATTGTCCTTTTCCAGATGGTCCTTCCCTGCTCTTCAAAAAGGTAGAAAAGGGACTGAAAAGCTATCAAAAACTCATCAAATCAAGAAATTATTCTAGTAATGAAAATTACTGCCCTGAAGCATATATTTTCAATATCACTTAAAGCTGCAAAACAAGTCTTAACTTGCTTTGACAGGAGTATTGCTTGGCCTCGTCCCTCTCTACAGCTGTTTCATCACTCTAGAAAGCAACCAAAAATATCACCAATAAAACACAAACAAAATTTGAAGTAGAGGGGACCGTGTAATTTCGAAGGACAGTCTGAGTGGGACTGCTACACTGAGATGATGACTGGCACCTGGCTGCATAGTGTCCCCTACCCTATCAGAAGACAGTTCACCCAAGTTTTACCTGAGCTGCTCCAGTATCTGTCCCGAGCTGCCTCCAGGAATGTAGGAAATGCAGTAGTCAATGAAATCTGCCTTTGCGTCAGCCTTCACAGTTTTGCTGTGAGCCCAATGAATCAAAGGAGAACAGATGTGCAAGCTCATTAATACCCGTTAGCCGTAGCAGATGTCACGCACTTCATACGGTGCAACATATTCCCTTGCAGTCTAGCATATGCAATAGAAAATATGCAGTGAACATCAGTATTTTAAGGAGCCAAGTATCATGCTTCATTTCTCAGTACCTCTGCCATATGCGTCAGTGGTCCAAGGTATGAATTTAGCTAGTGTTTTTAAAGCTGGCTATATGTTGGCAAACAGTAGCAACTATATTCACTTGAACAAGAACATAATCACTAGAATTCACAGCTGCATAATAGACACAAACTCAAATCAGAGGCAGGAAAAGATAAAATATCTATTATAGTTGATAATCTTCAGATATCTTCTCGGTAATCATCTAATCACTCACAATACAACTGTCTTCCTAAATCAAAGTTAAATGAATACTCATGTAACCAATGTGAAGAGTCACCAAAGATTTTTATTAATCAAGAGCGAGTTCCCTCACTTAAAACCTGAGAAAACTTGAATGCAGTTTCAAAATAGCCTTGACTATCCAGTTCATGGGCTGTTCTTGACCAATTTTATTGCTCTCAGTTAAAGCAGTTAGCTCCAGTTATACCAGAGACAGACTTAGCTAAATATTCAGATTATTAAAAAAGTCACGCTGACAAAACTAAGCCCAAAGAAAGTACTTAAGCTTTGAAGCTAGACAACTGAATAGCATTACATCTAAAGGGGTAAGTATAATAAATGCATATATTTTTTAGTGTTCACCTGCCACTCCCTGATTTTTGCATTTTTTTAGCCTAGCATAAAGGAAGTTATTGAAATGATAAATAAGATGAAATGGAGCAGGAAATGCAGACTTTAACACAATTTCTTCTAATTGAAGTAGGTTTTCCCTGAGGGAGGACAGTGCCATTTAATCAGATTTTTCCTGACATTACATTTTACAAGACGGGGGTTTTATGGAGAATCATGTCATGAATAACAAATGAACTGTTTTGTACTTGTGTTTCCATGAAATGTGAAAAATCTTATACTGGAGCTTATATAATTCAGCCATTTTCAGCTACATTAATATCTTACCTAAAAACTATTTAAAGTGTAGTGTTTTATGCAGGATTTCTGTAATGAAGGAATCTTTTCCTTCCCGTGCTCCTCCTGCAAGAGATTATTACTTATGAGACCAGGAATGAAGGTTTAAAGGACTCTGAGAGCTTTGTTAGGTATCAAGAGGCAAAAAATGTAGGCGAGTTCAAGTGACTTTTTTTAAAAGATTGGTCATAATGTGTTTGTATGGTACGGGCCTGCACACCACTATATTTTTCTGAAAGCTAATTGCAACATGGCCTCATTGAAGACCCGGTTGTACCACAGCCTCGTTTATGATGGGTTGTGCTCACCATGCTGCAGGGCTGTGGAGAAAGGCGGACAGGAGCTGGAGGTGGTGGTGGCATGGTCTGGCTTCCTCGCCTGCAGCCACGGTCCAAACAGCCCTGCCTGTCTGCAGAACACTTCGGCCATGTGCGCTTTACCCTCGGCCTCCTTCCAGCTTTCTGATCATGTTCCTAAAATCCTGTGGTAATCACTCTTCGCGAAAACATGCTTTAGCATTAAAAAAAAAAAAAAAAAATCTCATCCATTTTCTGCCAAAAAATTGCAAGTTCCAGCTCTCCATAAGCAAGGGTAGGTTTAGCAGAGGAGAACTAAGTTGTTCAAGCTGTAGTCCTCCTCCCTCACTTACCTCATCAGCTCTCTGCTAATGCAGCACAGGCTCTGGGTCAGGTAACAGGCTCTGCCCAAGCTATAGCCCAGCAACCCAGCTCTTCAGCTAAAATGGTGTGCTAACTCCAACTAACTAAATGTCTGCCCTGCTCATTTGGTA
Source organism: Scopus umbretta (assembly GCA_013400535.1). Taxonomy (NCBI): domain Eukaryota; kingdom Metazoa; phylum Chordata; class Aves; order Pelecaniformes; family Scopidae; genus Scopus; species Scopus umbretta. The sequence goes on along the minus strand of VZTL01027813.1, from coordinate 72,058 downwards.
AGGGATGCAGTCACCTCGACTGGATTTGTCTGCTTGCATTGTCTCTTGGCAGTAGCTGTGTACCCCTCTTGCTACTGAGCCCTTGTTCTTCATCCTTCCCCCAGGCCACCTGTTTCTGCTCCTTGATCCTTTCCCTGGCTTGTCTTGGGGACAGGACAGCCAGGCCTTGCCTCCTTCTGCCTTTCTGGACTCTGGACCCGTGCATCCCTCAGTGTCTTTGGCTGCCAACTCTGGCTTACATTGCGTTTGGCACCTGGCTCCTGTTTCTGTGCCTGATGGCCCACGGGCTGGAAGAGACCCACTGACAATCTGTGCAACTCAAAGAGCAAATCTCTCTCACGGTTTCGGTGCTCTTGGCTCACAGTGCAGACTTGTCTGGCATGCTGAAGATGGATTCAGAGGACTTGTGTACTGTCATTTTACAAAGGATTTCTTTGGCTAATCTCTGGCATGTTCCTCATGTTCACAGCAGCATTTTGGTTCATTCTGGCAGGATCAGTGGTCAAATCAGATTGAGGCAGTGTCACCCTCTCTCTCTGTTACAAGCAGGATAGGATACAGGCACATACACTGCAACAGAACAGGGGCAGCTGCTATTTTACAAAATACTGACAAATAGCAGGCAGTATTATGCTAAGAAGGGATCACTTCATTACTTTACTGTAATATGTTCCTATTAAATAGTTTTCAAATGATGCTCACTGTTTGTATTGGATTCTGTTGTAGAAAGGCAAGGGAACTGAAATTCACTCCAGGTAGAAGCTTGCTCTTTTTTCCCCCAAATACAAAATAGAGCATGTCTGTCAGAAAAAAATACCAGAACACGTGCTCTAGTGCTATTCTGCCATCTCTAACCCTCAGCATCAGAGATGAGACTCAAAGGTTGCACCTTACCATTAAGCCAGTTCAATAGACCATGGCATTTCCTAATCTCACAGCACACAGAGTTGCTCTTTTTGTCGTAAGACTTTCTCTGTTACAAGCCAAACCAGACAGAAGCAGCACCCAAGGGGGGGTGCACCCCACAGACTTGCAGAGTTTTTGCTCTTTGAGGGCACTGCTGTGCAGCGGCAGCACTTACTGCCTGTTGTGGCTCAGCCTGCCTCCCAATCTGCTCCTCCTGGTCCACATGTTTTTATAGACTGGATGCACTCCAAAATCTGAGGATTAAGTTGCTTTCCACAAATGACAGGTTAACCAGAGGACACCAGCTTATATGAATCTTGATTTGTTCGATTTCCATATGTCTTAGGACTAAAGTCTTACTTTGGATATTCACTTAGGGAAGAAGTGAGGGGAAATTCATGGCTGCAGAAATAATCCTGGAAAAGATAAGTCACTGTGCAGGGTGAGAGATTTATTTTAAAGAGTACAGAAGTTGTACAATTTGCCTCTTGTGCAAATACTTTTCCTTTCTTGTGGCACCCAGATAGTTCGCAGTGCTATTTCTGAGAACCACGAGGAGCTCGCCAAGTGCTGTTGTCCTCTCCTAAAAACTGGTGGCAGCAGCAGCAGTGGCTGAGAAGCTGCAGCAACATGGCCTTCGGGAGCTGGCCTGGCTCCTGCCCTGTCTGGAAGCACCCAGCAAGGGGCAGCGGAGGGGAAGGCAACCTACCTTATCAAATGCACTTACTCTGCCTTTGGGCATTGCATTTAGTTCTTCATGTGTAACGTGGCAGCAGCAGGTACTCAGAGCCTTGCAAAACCCCGGCTTGTTCGCTGAACAGCTGCTGTGTTCGGCGGTATGCTTCTTTCTGCCTTAAAGGTCTCTCACTTTTAACCTCCTCTGACACCTTATTACAGGGAACTCTATCTGTAGGTCTCGTGGGCAAAGTTTCTTCCCAGTTATACTAATGGTAAGGGGAAAGGAACAGAGATAGGGAGATGAACTGTGTTTTTAAACCACATGGATTATATTACTGTAGACAAAGAAACAGTAACTGAATCTAATGAAGAGAGGCAGATATTCATTATAGATGAATCAGAAAAGAAAAGGCAGTGATGGAAGGTAAATATGATTTAGGAGCGCCTGAGTTTACCTGGCTTGACTGTCACCTACACTGTTTTTGTTCTCTTCTAAGAAATCAGGCAGGCAGCTGGTGTTGTATCTGAAAAATATGTTAAGTTTTATTTCTCTGTTTTATAAGAGAAATCAGTGGGCACAGACATTAAATTGATATACAGTGCAAATATGTAATTTACAGTGTTTATATAAATTATTGCAGGATATCACTCTGAACAAAGACATTATCTTAGCAGTAGTCAGAGGATTACTCATACTACAAAATCACTGAGTTTCAGAAAGAAGAAATTACAACCAATTGTTGTGAATCAGTGCTTTTCATGTGGGATCATCCTGTGCTTTCCATCCCCCTGCTCTACTAAGCTCGTACAGATTTCTGGGGCCCCAGGTGTGGCCAGGCAGGTACAGCCCTGTTGTGCCAGGGCAGGCAGTGGCTGCACTGATGGTCCACAGCTCCTGAATTCTGGGCCAGCCCTGCCTAGTGCTACCACCGCTCCTATGACCCTGAGAGCTGTACAAAGCCTATAGCCTGCAGATCTAACATCAGCACGATGGAAGTCTACCAAAGTGAGGGGAGTTACACCACAAAACCTCCTAGCATCCTTGGAAATATGGTGGCAGTCACGTCATGAGCTGAAGGTGAATACCTTTCCCCCTGCAGCACACCAATCAAATGACTATAGCTAAATTTCTAGGGTGTTGGGTTTGGTTGCCAAGGGGTTATATGCTGCATTTCTAACGAATGTCAAGCCACAAAGCTCCACTGGCCTACGTCGACCTTTGCTGGACTTGTGTCTGTTAAGGAGTCCCTTCCCCAACAGGAACATTGGATTTAATACCCAGCTCCAAGGCAGATTTCTCTGTGGCTTGCACTGCAGACCCTCTTTTTGAGCTGCTGAGGAAGTGAAGTATCAGCGACAGCTCTGAACTTTGCTTTAATACCTTATCATTTCAACAAAACCTCTGTACTTCCATAAACTAGCTGTTTTTCATACCCCATAGTTATCAGAGCGTCTGTTACACTGCCAATTAGACTTTTGCATTACTGAGTTGAGAGGATCTCTGTTGCTTCTTAGGATGCAGTCATACAAGATATAAGAGCTCATTTCTGCCAAAATTCAAGAGATAAATTATTTTCCCAATAACCAGAGATGGAATTAATTCCATGCTAGGACAGGATATAGCCCAGAACAGGCATATGAACTTCTGTTCCCCTGGTATTGTTGTTTGCCTAGCATAGATTTAATTCTTTATATAAAGATTTTAAAACTCTGTGGTACAAGGACTTGACCTGTGGTTTCCAATGTCCCAGGTGAATGCCCTGCCTGTGCCGTTATAGATTGTGTTTCTTGCAGTAGCATCTGTTGGAGTTATTCCATGTTTAAATAATTGAGTAGTTACTAGGGCACAGCAAGAGATACCAAGTCTGTAATCTAGTAGTCAGGAATCCCAACTGAGCTACTAAAACAGAAATCTCTGGCAGAAGTTCAGCTGGGTTATCTTCCATTTTAGAGGAGAATCCTAGCCTCTTATGATATCCTGAGATTTGGACTTTCACTGGAAAGGTCTTAATTTCAACCCAGATGGTATGGGAAAAATGTTAAGTCAGAAAGTTTTAAAGGACTGGAAAATTATTTTCCACCATGCTGTAGGAATAATCATAATCAAATTATCATGTCAGTGCTGCATATGTTTTATCTGAAAGCAAGAATTACTTGCTGCTTCAGTGTTTCACAAAGCCTGCTGTTAATTATCAACAAAGATCATGCATCACACACTCATCTGACCTGAACTGGCTGGTGGAGCATTGCCAGTGGCAGAATCAGGTCAAAAGTTTGTGAATTGCTGCCACTTTTCTGTTTCAAGCTGGCTTTTTGGTGTACACAATCCAGAACATTTAAGCAAGAGATGAGATCTAGTCCTTAAAACACTGCCTTACCTGTGGTAATGCTCCTGCAATCTGCTTCAGGTGGACACTTTGGCACTCAGCTCTCATTCAGGTCCCCTCCTAGAAGATGCACAACAGAATGAGGAGCAAGGCTTGACAGCGTTGTGATGGAGTCTTCTTTAATAGAGGCAGTTCGATATCTAAATCAAAATACAATTATTTTTCTTAATTTAGTGCTGTCTGCTAATAATTTCTCCATTAACAAGGAATGCAGAGTAATAGGCAATGTGCTGCTCTGCATGTTAATAACATTTCCAGCTTTACAAGCTGTTTTCTAGCACTATTTCAAAGGGTATCAGCAGAGTTTCCTCACAGTAGCTACCACTATACAAGGATGTTCCTCTCTTAAAAGTTGAGAGAGACACTCTTGAACTCACCACGTTTGGTAACTGACAGGATTTAGTCCCAAAACCAATATTGATGGACAACATGAAAATTAGCAGCTATGCAAAATGAAGATATTAAGACTTTAGCTTGTCTGCAGAGCAGCGATGATCACCAAGCACATGTGAAAAAGACAATTTCTTCAAACTCACATAGAAAAACAACTATTGTGGCCAGGATTTATCCTGCTACACACGTAAAGCATAGTCATCTGAGGCTAAATCACTAGTGCAGTGACTACAATGTACAACAGCTGGGAAATGAAATGCTTGGAAATCAACAGACAAATATGAATTCAGATGCAATGCAAAACCCGAAAGTACAATGTCAAACAAATCAAAGGTTTGGTGCTGGGGGATTTAGCTTCTGTTTTTACCAAATAAAATCCTAGAAACAGAGATGAGGATAAAAGGTGCCTGGTATTGACTCCATGGTTATTGGACCTTGTCCTCAGCCTGACTTGTTTTTAAAATAATTATTTGTTTAGAAAACCTTAGATTTTAAAAGAAATAAAATGGATTTTCTTTTCCCATTTTCAAAACCAATCAAAATTCCACCTGTGAGGAGCTTACTGTTTTCAGTAGAAAAAGATGAAAACAAATTTTAAGAAAGCTGAATTAAAATGCAAGTTATCTGAGCAACCACAGTATTTATTATGTTGCTGTGAAAAAAGTAGTAAAAAAGCCTCTGCACCAGTGTCCTCCACATGACCTCTAGCACATCAGTACAATCCGGTTGCAATTGCTGCTGCGGCCGAAAGCATCAGCAAGTGTGAGGAAGGTAGCCAGAGCCTAGTCTCCCTGCTTGCTCCACAGAGGACATGTCAAGTGAGATGCTGACATAGCTCTGGGCACTAACAGGCACCAGCTGGGTGGTCAGTGCCGTGAGGGTGTATTTTGCAGCTTTTTGGAGCTACAGATGAAGTTACAAGTACATTGCTACGAGCACCCTGGGAGGGATGCTTCATCTAGGCATAAAGGCTTCATCCAGACAAGCTGGTGTTACTACAGGTCCCTCTTACCCACAGCTCCCTGGTTAGCCAGACTTTAAAACTGTCTATTACAATTGTCAGAAGCAGGAATAGTGGAAGTTGTATGTCTGGATCAATCATGTAAGCTAGATAGGATTTGACAACTTTGGGAAAGATTAAATTTAGATATGTCAAGTTAAAACACAAAACCACAACAAAATCGAGTAGTTTTCAAATATTTTGCTTCTTCAGGTCCTCTGAAAATTTCCTGTGGAGAGGGGTTATTCATCTGGTCCCAGTTATTTTAGATATTTGCTGATCTTTTTTAAAAACATTGCATGCCGTGCTATTTAAACAGCAACCTTTAAGCTGTTTAAAGGAGGAGAGTGCAAAGCACTGGATTAATCTGCTTACAGCCCATATGGCCAGATGTTCCAAGGACTGTGGAGGAGCACAGGTCACAGTTAACCCGCATTCAAATGGCTTTCTCAGCAAGAGGGCTTTATTCCACTTGATGAATAAAACCGGATAGCGTTTTTATCTTTGAAATTGATTTCAATATTCTACTGTCAGGAAGAAAAATCAAGATGCAGTATGCTGTTCATGGGCACATCCTTGAGATGGTGGGGAGTTGTCCGGTAAATTATTACACTACTAAAAGTCAGGAGGATCTAGGCAAGAATGCATATCGTAGTCAAAAGGTGAGGAGGAAAATAAATTTCTACTTCTCTGTGGGAGAACAGGGTATACAAAACTGAATTTTCTAATCTAATGAAAGGAGGCAGAAGGGTGATGACTGAGGAGGAGTGTTACTATAAATTAAAATGAAAGCCTTTACAAGCTGATAAATAGAGCATAATGAATAACATTTTTAAGCATCAGCTAATTTATGAATGCTGTTAAGCCTTCAACCCAGCCAATTCTTGTGACTTCTTTTTCTTCCTAACAGATTTGACCCATTGTGTATTGTTTTACAAACCCACCTTCTTGCCAAGTGGCATCTTTGCTTTTTGTATAATCTTATTTGTGTTATTTTTCATAGGCCCAGTCAAAATATTGACTAAAGTCTCTTCTGTAGTACTGAACAAACGGGCTTGCTCTTTCTGTTTTGGTTTTGGGGTGGGGTTTTTTTTGTTTGGTGTGTTTGTTTTTGTTTTTGTTTTTGTTTTGTTATGTTGGGGATAGAAACAGGCTATAAAAACTAGTATGTCATTAATTTAAAGATGGCATAACGCTAATACTCCTGGCAGAGCCTTTTAAAAGGAGTAGAAAATCAATACAAAGTTGTAATTTCTCAACCTATGGGACTTCACAGCATCCAGTATAAAATAGATCAACATTTGAGTTTGCTGTTGCAGGAATGTGGTGATTTCCAAGTCACCCAGAGGAACAGAGAGGACATCTTTGCTGCAGCCCTGGCTCTCCACAGAAGTTAAGTGATACCAGCATTTTGCTGCAAACTTGCTTTTGTGGCTCAGATTGTCTGCATTCAAAAAGAAACATTTCAAGTGTGGGGTAAAACCGCTGACTGTATTGCTCATCACTGCAAGGTCCATAATAAATGGCCCTAGTGTATTGTTAGAAAGTTAGTGGTGTTTATGAGGACTGCTGATAATTACTGCGGTGGCTGATTGGGTTCAAAAGGTCGATGAGTAAGTAATCAGCCATGGCCAAAGGGAGGGAGTGGAGGTGAAAGGACAGCTAGCAAACATTTAATCAATGTGTTAGCAATCAATACAGAGTTAATTCTCAGTTCCTTTTATGTAGCCAGTGTAGGCACCCTACTGCTCATTTTAAGCTCCTTGAGAAACTTTCATTCAAAATGTTAGACTCTCTGGATTTCTTTTTAGTGCTCGAATGGGCAAATTGCTGACAAAGTGGCAATGAGCACTAGTAAAGTGTTGTCTAAGGATAAACATGCTTGGCGGGGAAATGGAGAAAAATCACAGCAAAGGCAACCTGTGATCGCTAGATAGCACGGCTATGTGAAAATACACTAACAGAAAATCTTGGAAACTAGGATCAGGAAAGCCAAGACACTGGGAAGAATTTTAACCATTTAGTGAAGGATGTAGGTTGTGATAATGAACCAAGACAAAGAAATGTGCAAACTTTCAGATAATTTACTGGCAGAAATATAATTAGGATTAAATGTTACCTCTGATTTTCTTCAGTATACTGGGGAATGCAAAATAGTCATGCCATGCAAAATTTCCATAGAAAAAGAGTACTAATAGCCTTGCTACTTTTATGTACTGTATCTACCACCGGAGATAATTAGGAAATTTCAGACAGAACATTTTTCCATGGAAAAATATAGATTTAATGAAAAAATAAAAGAAACCAATTTAACTCTTTTTAACCTTTCAGTAATGGGAAAAAAGTCTATTTCAAATTAATTTATTATTGTTTTTAAACTTCAGATAATAAATTAGAAAGTTAAGAAGTAGCAATGAAAACAAAATGGTTTAATTCTGTCTAAATCAAGCATTTTAAATGATACTGCTATATATATCAGCATGCGATTATAAACTGTAGTCAAGGGTATAATTAGTACTTAGAACTGGTCATTGCAGCAATTAATAGACTTTTACAACTGACTTCATCAGCAAACACTCTCTGGAAACAAGGAATTTAAGTTATACAAACCACCGTGTATTCAGGATGCACAGAGCATTTTCAAAATGGAAGATGTAATGAATCCCCTTGAAGTCGCAATAAAATCCTCCTGATTTCCAAAGGAAGCAGATGTGGATACCATAGCATCACAGTCAGGGTGTCACAACATGTGTAAAATTGACTGAACTAACTAAAAGGTACTGTCATAGTGAGGCGACTCAAAATTTGACTTTTATTCTCCATGTTTCGTGTCTTACTCTTAACAAAATGCATATTTCTGTATATATGTTCTTTTTTCCTTTCTGAAAAAAATGCAGTAAGTATTCATGAACAGGTCTGTAATAGCAAGTCAAAGGTCAAGCAAAATAAAACATTTTGGGTTTTACATAGCTGCAATTCCAGATTTAACCTGGAATTAAATAGTAGCCTATTATATTCTAGCACAGGACAAAACGCTTAAAAAATTCTAGGCTCTCTTGTAGCACTTTACATTGTTACCAAAATATTCTTTCTCACTGGATGTTGGTATAAATCTCTTTCATGTGAGGTAATGTCCTGGCTTCAGCTGAGATAGAGTTAATTTTCTTTCTAGTAGCCAGTAAAGTGCTGTGTTTAGGATTTAGGATGAGAATAATGTTGACAACACAGGGATGTTTTAGTTACGGCTGAGCAGTGCTTATGCAGAGTCAAGGCCTTTTCTGCTTCTCACCCCACCAGCGAGCAGGCTGGGGGTGCACAAGAAGTTGGGAGGCGACACAGCTGGGACAGCTGACCCCGACGGACCAAAGGGATATTCCATACCATATGGCATCATGCTCAGCATAAAAACTAGGGGAAAAGCTGGCCAGGGTTCTGCTGCTTGGGAACTGGCTGGGCATCAGTCAGTGGGTGGTGAGCAACGGCATTGTGCATCACTTGTTTTGTATATTCTTTTATCATATTATTATTATCCCTTTCTTTTCTGTCCCATTAAATNTCTCCTCCATTCCACTGGGGCATGAATGGCTGTGTGGTGTTTAGCTGCCTTCTGGGTTAAACCACAATGGTCTTTTTGGCACCCAACATGGGGTGACACACAAGGAGCTTGTGAAACACCAGAGTAACTGCTAGGCTATAGACAGCCCACTCCCACTGTCCTAGGTATTTGCCCATACTATCCTACACACCCTGGACTCATAACTATCCAACCTTGGGCCAGATCTCTGGGTGGTATTCTTTAATAGTTGTTTAACCTTAAACAAGACCTGAAACACATTCAGGAGACATAGCAATAGGAACATCCTAGTTTGAACATGCCAAAAATATTCAAAATTCTCAAGAGCTATTGTAACTAGCCTGGAGGAGAAGGGGAAGGTGAAGGAGTGGGGGAAAGTGTCCTCCCTTGTTGTCCCCATAAATTGGCTCTCCGAGGAGAAAAGGTAGAGTGTAATTATTACTAGTTTCTGAGAGATGGTTCCTGAAGTACAGAGATGACGACAATGCTGAGTAAAAATACGAGATTGGTCTCACAGCCAGTAAATTTTATCATATCGTAAACCAGTGTTACACAGTACAGCAAAATGATAACCTAAATCCAGCCCCCAGAGGTGATAAACAGCACAGCAAGGGACATCTACAGCAAGTAAGGTGTTACACAACGCAACTCTGAGAACAAGCACCACAACTCTGAGAGCAAATAAATCTACAACTAGTGAATATTAACCTACTAATGAATGCTTATAACAAAATTGTTTTAACACTCTCTGGTCAGTTCTGTCATTATCTCAACCCTTCAAGCCCCACGTTGCAACAGGATTTGAATCTCTTCAGACCTCTTCTTTAATGGTGTTCCTGTAAGTGCAGGGAGTGAGCACAGAGCAGTAAACTGTACTGTACTTAATGTGCACTTTTCATTATGTAAACAACATTTACTGGAAAGTTTCTAAGACTCTGCACCAAGTGAACTTAGTCATTAAAAACTTGTTATCTACACAATTTACAGTATTTTGCACTCAGTGGAACAATATTTGCTATTTGTATTTTGTTGCTGACATACACGACATCATTCATTACAACAGCTGACCCAAACAAATAATTGACCCCTGTTTCAAAAAAGATTATCTTCCCTTTTTTGTTCTCTTGTTCTCTTCATGATCCTTCACTCATAAACCACAATCTGAAATAAGAAAATAATGAAACATTGAACAAATCCTTTGGAACTAGTAAGAACAGTGGAAAACTGGATCAAATCTTGGCAATACCAGGATAAATGGCAACACTCCCTTTGATTTTTAATGTTTCATTAAATGTTTGTTCTTATCATTGTCATTAAAACATGATGCATTACTAAATGATCTGTAGAAATAACTGTTGTATGACCACAGGATAATCAAGTATCACGAAACGGTGATCATCCTTAGGCAAACACTTTTCAGTTATAACAGTTCTTAGAGGCTGCAAAGGAGGTTATATCAAGTCATCAGAAAAAGTATTTTTTCACTCAGTAGCTTATCCTTTTTTCCACACTGTGTTGGTTGATCTAGTAGAAGACACCATCTCTCCCTGCAAACCCTGGACCATGTATCCTTAGACTGTCACAGCTACAGGCTTTGTAAGTATAAGGTGTCCTCTCTGCAGACATCACAGAGGCATGGTGATCCAGCTAAAACTCATTCATCCAGGATTCCCATGAACTTCAGTGGACACAGGGCTCATGCATTGGTACCAGAGTGCTTTCTTCTAAAATGTTCTAGAAAATGGAGAATATCTGGGTTTTGAGCAGGTGTATTAACAAATGTATGAATTGAATTGCCAAACTGCTTGTCATCTTTTAGAAGAAGCAAAATCTCTTTTTGCCACTGAAACTGCTTCCACAAAATGTTTTCAGAGAACAATGCTAGAATGAGTTCCTACCTCCAGGATTTAACAGGTTTTGCTGTACTTTTAATTGCATAGTCTGTGGAGATGTAACTTTCATAGTAACCATATGGACTGAACTCTTTTCCTGCCCCAGGTCCTTATGAGACAAACTAAAGGAAACTACCTGTAATTTTCTGATTCTTTACTGGGCCTAAGACTGTCAGGACTCATTCTTAATCACCTGTATGACTTGAAATAGAGGATACTGATCATTGTTTCTTACCAGCATTGGCTAATGGCATGCACAGAGCAGTTCAGATGGCTGTGGTATAAAGACATATTGAAAAATTAGTTACAAGAAGAAAACACACTGTAAGAATTGTTATTTTTTCAGTGAAAGAAGTAAAACCAACCTGTTTCCTCAAAACAAGTGATAAATGTGACAGAGATGGCATAGATCCATAACTGCTTTGTAGTAAGGATTGATTACTGTTCTTTTCTTGTTGCATAGACTGATATAACAGGACTCCATTATTATCAGTTCAAAATGCACATTGCTATCATCATTCCTATACCTTATTTTGCTGCTATTGCAGCAAAGAATATTTGAAGTAAATTACATTAAAAAAATAATTATATTTAAATTAAAGCATAAAATCCGCATTAGAAAAGTGAAGGATGACATGTTTAACGACACATTATATCACAGAGCAGAAGCATGTACCCTCAACGCAACACAGAGTTCTTGTTTCACACGGTTGGGCTCCTTTTGATCACTTTAGATCTGCACAGCTGCTGAGAAGACTGATAGGGATTCACATAAACCAAAGCAATAAATATGGTAAAGCTCGAACCATTCACAAAGCTGTAGCTGGAGGCTGACTTCAAGCTGAATGTTTGTACTTTGAGCTTCATTCCCGAATTAGGTAGTCAGCTGTTTCATTGTCCCAAACGTCCCACTTTCTCCACCTTGCCTTATTTCTCCAGAACACATTCTCTGAGGCGCTGGCTTCCCACACATCTTCTGCCCACAAGCAAAGGTTCCCTGTTTCTGAAGGTGTGCTAGTCCTCATCTGTGAACAGATACATTTTAATATGAAGTAGGAAATCTACTGGATTTGTAGACTTTTCACTAGATCTTGACTTTATGCCGCAGTTACATCTGTCAAGCACCATCACAGAAGTACTTCAGAGACTGCTTTCTATTCTATTTATTGAGCACTTTAGCCCATCACTGACAAAAGCAGAGAAAAAGAGTTTGATTTTGAATCATAAAGAACATATATTCCTGGTGTAGATCATGCAAAATGTCCGTGGCTATGTTATTAGAGTAGACAATTTAGACCAAACTGAGTTCCTACGTATTATTATGACAGATGTAGCACTATTAGGTCCTGCAAACTTCACGTAATATTACTCAGAAGGATACAAAGCACTGTATTTTATGGGGAGGTTAATGATTATGATAAAAAAAGATTTTGCATGCTAATGTACTTCCACCTAAACTGTTCTCTGTAACTTCTGGTAAATTTGTAGGAAAGGAGGAAGAAAAGCATTTTGTGCCACTTCTACTTTCTCTCTCTCCTTCTCAAAAAAGACCGTTTTAAAAGAAAGGGGAATTTCTTATTTACTTATGGTGATAGGAAACAGGGACTTCTCGAAATTGGCTCATAACTCAAAACTCAGTTCTAGATCAGGATTTTGGATAGTTCATATTTCTTCAGGTTTGATCATTTTCAAAAGTCCAGCTCTGCATTTTTATTTTGATGCCTTTAAAGTAATGTTTTAACTTTTCACTTGACCCACCCCTATTCAGAAGTAAAAATGCTTTTGAACTTCATTGCTTAGATTATCTTACTTACGGAGAACTAACGGAACAGGTACATCTCTGCAGTGTACACACTTATCCAGGAAAGCTAACAGTTTAAAGTTTAAATAGGGTGGTTTGGTAAATATAGGAAAAGTAATTGTTACCAAAAAAATAGTTCTTGATTTTAATTTTTTTATTCTTTTTTCCGCTCTTTCTACTAGCAAAATGCTGGCATAAGGCAAATATATTTTCCATAATTTTACATGTAGTACATATATAAAACGTAAAGAAAAATATTAATCAAACTATGCAACAGGATAATTTATGGGACCTGTAGTTAGGGTCACACTTCTGTGTGTACTGTAATCACCCATAGACCTTGGGAGTCTTGGAGAGCAGCCAGGACACCAGGATGCACTCTCAGATATATATAAATACAGTAATAAGCATATTCTTGGCATTAATTGTCCATCCTTCCCCAGCAAATGAGGGTCTGTTGTCTAGATTTTATCCATACATTCACCAGGGTAACATCTGCTCTCCTTGTGCTCCTCTGTCCTAATGCTTCATGCAGGGGGAACCAAAATACCACTAGTTGACCAAGCTGTAGAGTCTGTGCTTTGCAGGCATCTCAGCTAGCATTTGTGCTACTAAGTGGGGAGTCATGCCTTTGCTCTCTCGTGACTACTGTGAACAAACTCTGCTTGGGTAAGGAGTAAAAGCCTGCCAGCAGGAGACCCATACATTGTTATCCAGAGAGCAACCAGGCAAAGCTGCTAATGCCTGCTGTTATTACTATCATAAATACTCTGTGAAGATGGGTCAGATTCTTGAAAAAAGGATATAGTGGAATGGAGAAATTGTCCTCTGCATGTAAGAAAAGAGAAAGAGGCCATGCAGTTCCAAAGCTGATGGCCAAAAGTTTTTTAGCAGGACCCTGGAACCAGTCAATGTTCACCACACATCAGGATCTCTGAGGCGTCTCTGGGTAGCGGCTTCTGGGTAGCAGTGCAGGGTGCCTGCATCCCTCCCGGGACCAAAGGGTGACAAGCCCTGTGCTACCCCCGGTTAGGAATAGTGGTCAGCAGGTTGGAGGTGAAATTTGTCGATTCATTTCTGTGTTACAGAAACCAGCATCCAGGAGAGAATGTCACTTACGTAGAAGCAATCTGAGGTCAGGTTGTGGTCACCAACTCATTACTTCAGCAGTCCGTGGCCTTTCATAAGACTGCTGTCTGGCCACCCTGCCACCAGATTACATGGAGGGAGATCTAAACTTACCCAAAATTGATTAAAATCTCCAGTCTGGTTAAATTTAGGTCTTCCTTCTTAACTCTAGACTTTTTCCCTAAGATTAAGAAGTAAAGGGGATTATTGTTTTCCACAGGCATGCTGTATGCTCTGCAAACATGTCCCTGTCACCTCTTTGGGAACAGCACATTACAGCTGTAACAAAAACAGTCTGTTCTTTTTTTGGCTAGGCGATAGCATATACTTAAGACAGAGGTTTGGGCATCTTCTTTTTCCCAGTTTTCACTGTGGCAGAAACAGCATGTATGTCTTCTCTAAATATGTCTTCTTTGGGAATTGAGACATAATTTCTTGGGAATAGAAATTTTAAGCTAATGAGTGAGGCAATTCTGTTTAAAGTATTATTTAAAATTATTTCTCATTTTGAAACCTGCTGATCACTGCTGTTTAATCACTTAAACATGTATCAGCAAGATCCCTTTGTTATGCTTTGTCTATTAAATTATGTTTATTCCTTATTGTACTAGAAAGCTAATGACTCAGAAATTTAAAATGATAGTGCTGTAGAGATTGCATTTGTTTTTCATTTTCATTACTATCGTATTGCAAGGAGGAACACGTAACTTCCACCTCTCCCCTGTAATATGTAACAACCCTTTCCCTTTATGGTATGCCACCATACAAAATATTGTATAACTCCTTATTATAGTGCATCAAATGTGGATTGTGAGTCTAAGCAGCCAGGTTGTAAACCAGGGAAAGATTTTACACTAAAGAATTTACATATGTTAAATCCATGATTCATACTGCTTCCAGCAGAAAGTCCCATTCAGTACACCAGGCAGGAAAGACTAATACCTCACACTGTCAGAGCCTCAGGAAATTGCTATATTTAGATCCCGAAATTATAGAATGCTGCTATTAGCATGAACTTTATTATCAGTAACATTATGAGTAATGCTAAAAGTTAAATTGCTAAAGAATTTAACTCACTCATCAAAAAGAGTTTTCCCTGTTCCAGCAACTGGATGGATGAGCAACTTGCCTGCATAATATCCTGTGTCATGATATGGCATTTAAAATATAATTACAATACTAGAACCTCCACACAAGTGAAGTAAGTTATTCCCCTTTCACCCTTACCCAAGGCACTTAGGTCTAACACATCAGGATGCGGAACAGGGATTATGTTGTGCTTTGTGCTGCAAACTCCTTTTCTGGCTGCAAAATCTTTGAGGAGATGCGATTATATTGCTACATGCTCATAGCACCTAGCACCACAGGACCTGGTCCCATCAGAAGCCCTGAGGCATTTTCGCAAAACAAAATGGCTCATCAGTCATGCCATATATCAGGGTCTATATATCTATTTCTTACTTCCGCTCTGTGTGTTCCTGTCATGCTTTTCAAAATTAAAGAGAAAATTTTTCTGTGTCAAGTAGGAGTTACAAGGAAATTAGCTTTATCCTTGTGGGATATGATTCTGGGCCAAAAATCAGCGATTCGACCTATTGTTATCTTGCCATTTGAAAAAAAATGCTATTTGAAAGTCTGTAGGGTCTGGCAGTAACCCTGCCAGAGATTTGTCCACATCGTTATTCAATTGCCAGGAGCATAACAAAAAAATGTCTTTTCGTTCAAGCAACATTTATCAGCTGGGGCTTGGTGACTGCCCCGGGCTTTAACAACTATGAGCAATTAATGTTTAATCATGAGCATTATGCAGTATGAAAACAGATTGTATTTTTAAAGTTAATTTTATCCTGCTCCGAGGAGAGAGCAGTGTCCTGCTAAAGCATGTCCTGATGTGTTCCTGCAGCCCTGATGTTTGTGTCCCACTGACAGAAAAACTTCCAGATGAGAAGTTTAAAGCCTTTATCCCTTCAATCCAGGCCTATGTAAGAAAAAGAGTGTCTTTAATCCAGAAACATCACCTCTGGACCTGCAGGATATCTAGCATAAAAAAAGCCACTGAGGCCAGTTTGCACACTGCACTGGGACAGAGAAACATTTCCTGGGGTTCCCCAGTCCACCAAAATTATGATCCTTTTGGCACTGGATACCTGCAAGAAAGTATAGCCCCACTGCTCTCTTCTGTCTGGGATGCAGGCAGAACAATGGAGGTCCTGAGCAGCATGAAGCTGTTGGTGCTCTCAGCACACAGCTCTTCTTGATAATAAAAAAGTTCCTCCATTCTGCTGTTCAAGGTTAACTGTTCTGATCATCAGAAAGGACACGGTATGGTTCCAGAGGTGAATGTTGGACAATATTCAAACTTTGATTTCTGAAAAGCTTTTAAGATCTCCAAGATCTTAAAGCTTTCTATTAATATTACATGCACAGGTCTATAAAATTGTAAGAAGTCTACACAGAAGGGCTGTGGAAGGGTGGACAGCTACTGGCAGGTTCTGTGGGGTGGTCAGCGCAGTCTAAGGCACAGCCTGTGCCTGGCTGCGTCCTGAAGGGCAGGGTCTCCAACAAGTAGATGCAGTGGGTCTGTCCATCACAGGCTGATCCTGTGCAGCAGGGTGGGCACAACCTCTTGTCCTAAGCTTAGTCTGAGAACAATAGAGTCAATATACCAGAGAAAGCCACTGAGAGACATGCCATACATACACCTGGCCACCTGCCTCTGAAAATTCATGTTCAACTCATATCCAGAGGGCTCCCAACTCCACTTTTCTCCATTCCCCGTAATATTAATTTTCATTTTACAGGAACCTTATGTAGTTTTCACCAAAGTTTCAGTGTTCTCCTGAGACCATGGACACATAGGGGATTTTGTAAGAAAGTGAACTTTATTTCCTGGCCTCAGTTAAATGACATGGAGTAATGGTACAACAGGCTGGTATTCCGCTAACACGACTGAAGTGATTATCCACTGGGATCATGACATGTTACACCAGTTAAAGAATGAGGAGTTCCCAAATAGGTAACATACAAAGGTGTTGATTCACACTGTCATGGTTTCAGTTATTCCTAATAGTTTAGAGGTTCTTCTCAGGGCACCGCAAGGGTGGCAGGGCAGAGCCTGGCAGCTTGTCCAACCCCACCCCAGCCAGGAGCGGGGCAGCTGGCGGGGCACAGGGGCAGCCTCAGCCCCAGCCATCAGGCACCTCCCTGGGGATGGTGATGGGCCAAGGCCGGGCTGGCCTGTGGGCCCACAGGTGGGCCTGCCTCAGCAAAGCCCAGGGCAGGACTGTGGGGAGCTAGAGACCATCCCTGCTGTGGCATTGCTGGGGCAGGGGCTGATGGTACCAGCAGGCTGACGTGGGATCCTGAGCCCTGGGAAGGGTGGAGAGAGACCCGGGGGGCTGCAATGGGGTCCTGGGGCATGGGCAGGGTGGGGGGCTTGGGGAGGTTGAGCAGGGACAGGCAGGGCTGGTGATGCCTCATGGCCCTGACAGTTTTATTCAACCTCTATAACAAGGAAGAAGGTATGAAACTGGCATAATCTGGAGTAAGCAGAGAAGTTCACTGTGAAACTTAAAATGTGAGGAACCAAAAGCAATGCATTTCTTTAGCAGTCCTAGAAGTCAAAAAGTCGGTACTGAATCGCACTTTCCACACCCATGAATACTGAGCAGTCACACCACTGCATATGTGCAAGGGAAAATACAGTGTTTGCATTCCCTTCTGGATTTGCCTAAAGCCTACCTCTGTATTGCTCTTTCAGTAGGAGATGGTTTGGATTTTTCTGTGAATAAATTGTCTGTCAAGAGCCCATCAATGAAACTGTAAGCAGCAAGACTAGACATGTTGGTGCACACATAAAAAATTAATGATGCGAACCTCATCTACCTTGGGCGCCATGATGGCACTTACACCTAGGGACAAGGGATGAAAGATAATGCTTTTACAGCCAGAGTTTCAGAAGCAGACTTCACTCTTCGCTCGGGTATAAAAGGACTACAGCTGCAGGGCAGTTATACTTTCGGACCATATTTGTTTTGGCTGATGTGAAACTAGACACCTCTGCTCTAACACAGTCTTGAGGCAAAGAGCTGGAGAGGAGAAGCTTTCATTTCCTATCCAACTACACCTGAAAGTATGGGCTTGTGCAGAACAAATGAGTGACAAGAATTTTCAGAGAATTCCCAGCAGAAAGTTTCCCACAGGGCAACTCTGAAATGTGTTTCATGGTCATGGACTGGACTTGTCAAAATATTTGACAGGAAAACATCTGAACGTTTTCACTCAATTTTATTTTTGTCTTTTTGTTTTGACTCCAATCATACCTGTCCCATTTGACTCATCATACCTGTCTCTTAAACAGCCCATAACATTAGTAGCACCTGAGTGCTTTGCAAAGGAAATAATTGTCACCATAGTTTTACATACAAGATACTGGGAAAGAGAAAATGAGAATTCTGAGAGTTTAAAGTTTTGAAGCAAAACCTCGGGATGTTTCACTTCAAAAATCAGATCAAGCACTTTGATTCAGATTCTGAGCAGTAAGAAATGCATCTCAGCATGCCCCACAGGATGCAACTCAACCCTCTCATAATCTCTCTCTTCAAGAGAAGGCCAGAAAAGCATAATCTAGCCATTTCTCATATCCTTATAGTAGCTAACTGTCACTGCGTCAGGGAATGGTTTGCAGTGAAAAATACCCCATGCTAAAGAAAGTCCTGAACCTGGGTCTCTTTCTCTCTAACAAATGGCAGAGCTGCCAAGCTTCCAGCCTGGGTTTATTTTACCAACATTTCCAATTTCTCTTTCAGTCAAAATAAGACTGTGGGACCATCTGAGCAGATAATTATGTAACTGTGAAAGTTCAGAGCATGCTGAACAAAACAAAATATGTTTTCCCTCATTTATGCAGACTAAACATATTGTCAAGGTTTTGAAGCAGTCAGTCCAAAATTTTCACAAAACACTGCAGTTTCCCAAGCAGCCTGTTAGTGGAAGAATTGCACCAAAATGCTATCCTCTCTGTAAATGCTCATCAGAGGGAAGACTTTGCTGAATACTTCCAGTGCCTAATTAATTGAAGACATCTGAAGAATCACTTTGCATACTCCAGTATTGCCAACTGAAGCATTCTGAAATCACTGGTGAGCTTCCCATAATTATAACAATTTTAAAATAATTATGGATCCGAGGAATCTGTTTTGGATCCTTTTGCTTGCATTCTTTTCACACAGCAGACTCCATTCAGTTGCCTAAATATAGATCTCTAGTATCCTTTGAGATGCCCTGGGGAGTATCCGGGGCATCTGCATGAGTGCTGCAGATGTGACATTGGAGCAACAGAAGATCTGTGCCCTCCAAGAGCAGTAGCTGTAGGCCAGTCAGGGTCCTGCAGGGCATCCAAAATGACACTAGATGCCTGTGTTTATGTCATTGAATCATGCTGTGGCTGTCACATTTCCAAACTGTTCATTATGATTGTGAAGGTTAAAAGCCAGTGAAAGCTGACACTTGCATATATTTGACTGGCCTCAAAAGCTGCATCTTTACATTGAATATCTTGAGATGTTTGGTAATCCCTGCAGCTCAAAGCAACAGTTTCAAGACTGTTAGGCCCAAAAGCTGATCTCTCTGGAAAGCTTTCTGTAAGTATTCCTGTGGTATATCCATCACCCACTTGCTTCTAAATCCTTGGTTTTAAATGAAAGAAGAGTCTTACAGATGTGTTTCTGAATTGGGAAGTAAATGGGTTTCAAATCCAGCCCTGCTAAGATCTTTTTCTGAACCTGCATTTTAAATATTCATTTCTTGTATGTTTCATGGCCAAGACAAAATCCAGTCCTCTGAATTTCAGAGCTTCTGATGTCTCTTAACTGCAAAGGCAAGATGAAAGTGCTTGTACCTCTGAAAATGGGTGGGGGTTTATGGGGGACTGAGAATATGCTCTTATACTTTCAGATTCTTAAATACTATACTGTATGGATACTCCTCCCTTCAAAATGTCAGCCCTTCAGATGACTCTTGGCTTTTGCCATTCCATTGAATTCTGTTTCAACCTTTGTAAAAGTCACAAGAAAATCCACAGTGGGTTTACAAACTCATTCACCTCCATCTTCCATTAGCCCTCTGGCATTCTGCTGAAATGAGTATGATGTGGATGGAGATATTCTGTGGATTTCTCCATGATGTCTTGATGATCATTCACGTAAA
>VZTL01027813.1:18856-52071 GCA_013400535.1 Scopus umbretta | reverse complement strand
AAAAAAAAAAAAAAGTTCTTGCTTTGTAACTTTTGCTTATAGCTGACTTCCAGTCCCAGAACATGTAGTGAGGGGAGCACCAGAGAGTGATGAGGCGGGTTCAAGATCTTTGTTTTCCATTTCTAGTTGTTTATTCTGATAATTACATCTTAATCATGCTCATGCTTAAACCAAAACTGAAATGAATGTTTAGTCAGTGACCAAGTCTATGCTGCATTTCTTTTACTTGATGACTTCTGCAATATGCTGAATGTTATGCCCTGCTACATGGCAGAATCCAGCTCATGTTTACTAGCCAAGAGGCCAGTAAACAACCTTGAACTTCATTCACAGTTGGAGCATACTTCTCAGTTGAGTCTGTTACAGAGCTTCTGTCACCTTCAGTGCATCCCGTTTATGGCATATATATCACAATAAAGATTTTTCTTCCAAATTCCAGCCACCCAGCCAGTCTCTGGCTCATAAGATTAAAAAAAAAAGGTAACTTTAAATCAAACTCTATTGACATAATTAGGCTCAGAGAAGAGGAAGCCTTAATTCTGTTATTCTTTCTCAAGTAGATAATATAAGGTGGCATAGTCTTATCCTCAATATAGCTAATAATCATTATTCTTAATGTAGCAAAATTGGCCTAATTTTAAACACTCATGGGCTTTGCCTTTGCTAAGGAGGCAAGATAATAGTGATAAAAGTGATATTCCTTAAAGGATGCTTAGGAAATTCTATTAACATGGGGGTAATATTTTCAAGGGTAAAATGTACGATGGATTCAGCTTAAGGCCCTCAGTCACAAGACTCTAATGAACTAACATTAGCACTTCTCTAAGCAATATTCTTTTTTATCTCTGGAGAACTTAGAAAGAGGATATAGATTTTCCACTAAGCCAAGCAAGTTAGAAATGTAAATATCAATACAGTCACTGGGATTTTTTTTTGGGGGGGGAATATATATATATATATTTAGTAGCTGTAGATTTTTCAATTTCATGTTTGAAAATATTAAAGTGAAAAAAGTCATCTTGAATGAAAGAGATGTTTTATTCAACTTAAAAAGATGCATCTCACTGTATATTTTTTGTTATTTTAAAGTGTAACTTCCAAATACCAAATTGAAGCATTTCCTTAGAAAATGTCAGAAAGAAAGGTTTTCAAGAAATTAAAACTGTATGTTTTAGAAAACCAGTGCAACTCTGAATATTGCAGGAGTCCTGTTGCTTTATTTCTTGGCAAATAAGAAAACTGGCAGTGGTATTTAGGCACAGAAGGGTGCAGATATATGCTTTGTGGTGTTCAAAAAATGTGTGAACAAGTTATGTCTCCAACTCACAGTTGCACTTGTAATAGATACCTTTGAAAATTAGAGATTCACCTGCTATTTTCTGCTTCTTTGTGTGTCTACACCCAGGTCACTTAGTCCACCCCAACTGTAAGATGAAAAAGCTTTAAAAAAAATAAAACAAATATTTGTTTTCACAATGCATTAGAGATAATTGGAGTGTGAAACCCACAGACTCTGAAGAGATCAAATGAACTAGGTCTTTTTGTTAACTAATGCATTATTCTCTTGTGGAGCAGTTACTGAGGTACAGAGAAACATCTTTACCTTGATATTTTAGAAATCATATTAACCAGAGAAAAATATACTTCAGGTCTATCTTTGAGGATTTGGGGCAATTCCTTCATCTTTCACTTGGCCCTCATGGGATGCTTCACAATGGGTGGTGGTTTTTTAATGTTTGCATTTGATTAGTGCAGCCCTTCTAGTCTCACAGTAGTTTATAAGAGAGAGAGCAGATTTAAAGCTTAAGGGTTTCAGTAGTTATCAAATGTAAGTAATGCTGGACATACAACAAAACAGCACACAGACCTCCATCTGCCTGCCCTTTCTATGGATCTGTTTTCCAAGAGGATCTTACACATCCATTATGTTAAACATTGTGAATTGTACCTCAGAACTAATGCCAAGCCACGATAATTCCCTTTAAATAACAGGTGACAAAAATGCTTAGGGTGAATCACTTATTTTTATCTAGAAATAGTCTTGGTAGCTGAAAAACATCAGGCAAAAATGTGTTTCTCGCCTAGTGTTCCCTCTCCATAAGAATTTCACTTTAACATCACCACTAATACTAATTGCCTTTCACCTCTGTGCTTTTAAATGAATCATTGTCTCTGGTAATAGAACAGATTGCCTGAATATGTTTGGTTCCCCAGCAGCCGATGCTAGCGGGGATGCTTGGGGAATTTCTTGGGGAGACTCCAATGGTGGGTGAGGGAGCCAGGAGCGAGCAGAGCTGGAGCCAGCAGAACCCCCAGAGCAGGCTGTGCTGGGCAGAAACATGCCCAGGCAATGTGGCTGCAGCTGCTCCCTGGTGTTCCGGTGGCTTGTTGGCCCTACCAGTCCTCTGTAAAAAAGCCAAAGAGCAGAACATGCCCTGATGAATGCCACTCTGAAATGATTAAGTTCAGTTATCTGAGGAAAAGTTCTTGGCAGCTCAGTTTTGCTGACATTAATCAAAGCAAAGAACTGGCTACTGCAGTAGAAAGCATCTATGTCCTAGAATTGCAAGGGGGGCAATATAAGACTTTTTATCATCAGAAATAATTATTTTCCAGCACCTCCACAGTTTATTCTTTTGCCTCACATAACTGGCTTCCCTGTTTTTCAAGCATCTTAGGCAAGAAACCAAAATACTTAAAAGTGGTGCTCATGAAGTATTTCTACTCCTTTCATATCCCCTCAATTCTGCTGCTGCTTTTTGGAAAGCCTTGGACTGAAAAGTTTGCTAAACCTGGTTAAAGTTAGCCAGAATGTATCTAAATCTGCTGCAATCTTATCTGCCAAAACTAGACTCTGATCTTGTGCATCCTGAAAGTATAATGTAAGCTTATTGAAATCTGCAGAACTATTTTCTGTCTTGTATAGTGTTGAACTTGAATTTAAAATAGATCATCAGAAACGAGGCTGTTCTTCCATTAAAGCCATCCTGTAAGGCTTTTAACTGTCAGATTTTTATCACAATTTGGTGGTAGCAAGCACTTGGAATAAAGATTTTACAGGATCCCTGTCATTTGACTGATTTAACCTCTGAAGAATCACAAGTTCCTCCAAAGAAGCTGCTTCATGAATCAATATAATTTTATCTCTTTTCTCATTCATTCTTCAGTAACTGTTGCTTAAGGTGATAAATTCTTGTTGGGAAATATTCATCACTTTAGATTTCATCTGTCAAGTCTTCAGAGATGCAGAGTAATGCCATAGATCTTCCCCAATGGTGAGATACAGGTCTTTTCCTAAAAAATGTTGAGTACCTTTCTACACAGTCATATATAAGTGAATTAATGACCTGCAATAAATCTTACATGCATTCACTGTCATTTCTCTATTGCTAATAATAGAATCAGTTTCTAATTCTGCTCTGGCTAAAGCCAAAGATGACCTTACGTGCCCTCATAGCAAAGAGGGCTAAAGCACAAACTATGATCTTCTGCTAAAAGCTCAGTCCCACAGATGAGCAGCTCCCAGCCCCTGGGCACACTGTTGGATGGCTGTGCAGAAGCTGGGGTTTTGGGAGGAATTCTACCAGTAGCTCAGGAGGGGGACAGTTGCCATCTCCTTAATTATCAAGGTTGGTCCCCTTGTAAGTACCATGGCAAAGAGGTGACTTCTTTTGTCAAACAGTTCCTTGTCTGCCTGTAATGCTAGACTAGCAATCTGCCTCACCCTAGTAACAAAACACATTCAAGGTTAAGATGGAATTGCTCCCTGTCCAGAGCCATCCAGCCCTTCCTTATGAAAAGTGGAGTATGCATTAGGAAAGGAACAAGGCATTTTTAATAGAACTGTCTAGCCAGAGATGACAAAAGACTACCTACTTGTTCTTGGTAACTGATACTGAAAAACAGAAGGCAGACATAGATGATTTCTGAGTATGGTTCAAGGGCACTTTTCATTCCTCCCATTCTATAGCCTGCAGTCAAATGCTTCTTGCATCAATTAAAAGAAAGGATAATGAATGGAGAAAGCAGAAAATCAGAGAAATAAAGGGAAGCTATGTAAAAATGCTTCTCTTAGTCCCTTCCTTCACTCTTCCTGCCCTGCCCTCCTCCTTCTCTGTCCCAATAACTTTATGTGTTATTTTCTTCCAAGAATTTTACATCTTAACCTCCTCTCTGTTGGCTCTCTGTAGGTTCTCAGACTATGTTTATCATCGTATTGAAATATCTTATTATCTTGCATTAAGCACTGTATCTAATACCTGACACGCAGTGTTTGTTCTCCTACCTTTTCCCCAGCGATAGGAGTACTTGAGAGATTTGTTTTGAAAACTCATATATGTTAACTAAGAGATGTCATTAATACCCATGTAAGAAGACAAGGTGAAAGAAATGTGCTTTCTATTTCAGGTTGGAGGTGTCTGATACTTTTATTGAAATGTCTGAATGTGCCAGCCCTATTCTCTGTAGAGATGAGCTTTAGCCATATTATTCCTTTCCACCTGAGCTGTCAGCTGTGGTCTACATTCTTGTGCTTAAGTCAACTTTTGAATACTGTTTCAGTGAGGAGATGCCTTGAAGATGAAGACTGTGACCTTCACTTGGTTCTGCATTGTACAGGGAACAGTATAAAGCATAGCAGCCAGGCTTGACATGTTTGCAGTGGCTGTGATGCTGAGGAAAACATGCCTCTGCACCCTGCTTTAGCTGGCATCGAGTGCTAAAGCTTGTTATGGAGGTGTCAAGCATTTCCATAGTCAGGGCCTGTGGGGAATGAAGGCTTGAAAGCTGCAGGTGGATGGTAAATCATAAGCATGGCACTTAGGTCTGCTCAAAAACTTGCACTGATTTAACTAAACAGCTTGTTGGATTAAGCCTGAAGCACACCAAAGTGTGGTTTTCCTCACAGGTTTTCATTGTTTTGAGTAAAGTGATTTTAAAATGCAGCCTAAAATTTAACCAGTGAAAGTTTGTTTTTACAGGAGGCTGCATCTGCCATTCCACTAATGTATTCATTGTTTTTAAAATTCCCTCTGCTTTCACCTCATCTTTGATTTCCACATTGCATTTTGTATTTTTTTCCCTTGCTGTATTCCTATGCTGCATCACCACCAGACTGAATCTTGAGTATTCATTAGTTCCCGGAAAGCTATTACCTAGCCAATGGCATACATATTTCTTCATCTAATGGATTGCAAAACAATTACATTGTTCTGGTTTTCTTTATTTTTACTGTTTTTCAGTTAAGAAATTGGGATCAGATCATAAAAGAGAAAACTAAATGAAAGTCTCATCCATCTCAATTCAAATGCTACACTGGTCTAATTGCCATACTAAAAACCAACTGCAGCATGCCAGCGTTATGAAAAGGCTATAACCTCTCAAAAAACTGCTGTTTCTTTTCTTTATCATAGGCAGTTATGTCAAATATCCCAGATGGATACATAAGGACTATATGTTGGAGGAACAAAGGAGCACCAAACTCTTTTCCGAGCTATTTTCATGATCTTATTTTTTCCATCACACTCTTTGGTCCCTTTTGTTTGAAATTAAGTATTTCTTGTGCTTATTACCCTAGGCATAAAGCTCTAACCTTATTAATAATTTCATTATTTATAAATCGCATGTCCTCTCGTTTTCATATTATTTAATTGTATGTGAAGTTTGGATTAGTTCTATCAATCCTCTTTATAATGCTAAGTATGAAAATTAGGTACTATAAAACCTTCACGTCCAGTGAATATAAGCCCTCTTCTTCAATCTGCCAGCTGAAATTTAAATATTTGAATCCAGTTACCATTCTGATCCTATTATAACTTGCCCAGTTAAAATACGTTACAGCAACTTTTTAGTGGGTAACCAGTGCAGTACAGTGTTACTTTAGATGGCTCTGCTTTTCCATGGGAATGTGTTTTTTAACAAGCCAAAAGAGCATCTTGCTCACTCCCTCTTAGCTGCAGGGTGAGTTGGTGGCTATTTGTCTCACGAAATTTCTTAAGTTTATCTTAAGATAAGCTAGCCTTTTAGTTACAAGAAGATAGTATCTGTGACTGTCATACTTAAATCCAGAGTTGGTGGGTTTCTTCCATACACAAAGCTGAGAAACAAAAGAAACAGAAATAGAAGGGGGGAGGGCTCTCAATATTCTGCTAGAATTGAGTGTGACAATTCTCTTTGACCCTGCTAGGATGTGTTGGCCTCTCCATTTAGGTACATGGGGACAAAGTACATTTACCTTCCTAACAGTAGGACCCAAGGTGGAAACTTGAAGTACTGCAAGCCTCAAGGACTTTGCCCCTTCCCTCCATTTCCACCTGTGTTGCTGCTGGTCTCAAGAGGAAGTGAGGAGGAGGAAGGATACATAATTTTTACCCCAGGAAGAAAAGCTGCAGACAAGCTGGTTTGCTTATTTTAAAATAGCCTCTACTCATAATCTGCAATGTAAGTTAATCAGACAACTTAAGAACATGTCTAGGTGAGAGTGTGAATAAGGGCCCCTTGTGCTCCTCACCTTAAAAATATTTGATTGGCAAACAGTGCTATTAATTAGTCCTTTCAGCATCTCTGTCATATAGGTGAAAGAGTTCTACCTGTGCTCTGCTGAGTGGGAAACAAAGAGGTTACGTGGCTTGCTGAAAACCAGAAAGCTAATGCCAGGGGGAGAACAGAGTAACTCTTAGAGACTTTGGTTGGTGGCAGCTACTCTATAAGATGAGCATAATTCCTCTCTCATGCTGAGCTCACACCGCTAGAAAACATTTCTCTTTCCCTCTGTGGTAACTGTAAACTTCACTCTGTAGGGTAGCAGGCATCTCTTCTGAGAATTTGGATGTGGAGATGATGATTTATATGTAACTGCTCTCACTGTTTGGAAGAGGCTACCAGGCTGTTTCTCAGCGTGCACCACAAGGGTACTCGGGCTCTTCACGTAATGGCACTTTGTCCAGTCACTTGAGTGCCTGGGCTAGAGCATATGAGCTGCAAGAGGGAGGATATCTTTATAAATAAAATCAATTATATCTTATTTTATCATTCAAGAGTGAAGCAAGCTGGGGCAAAAAACCTTCAGTTTCTGTAGACTTTGGTTCGTTCATGTCTTCCATGTGACCCCACACACATCTCCCTGCTTCAGCATCCTGCCTTTTAGCAGAAGTTGAAAGTAACAGTCTTAAAACTTTGCCCAGTCTTGTGCAGGGTGTCTCTAAACAGAGGGCTTAGAACACAAATGCCAGATTGCCCTCTCTACCTCCTGACTTTGGGGAGCCTTTGAGCTCTTGGTAAGCATTTCCTTTACTTCTAGGCAATAGGCCATAACACAGCAATGTACTTTGGGCCAGTTTTTATTTTATTAATTTTTATTACTACATTAAGGTTATATGAAGAACTGTTCAGTCCCGTACCTGTTGCAGTTTTAGGACTTTTTTTTTTTAAGTCCTTTTATAAGGCATATTAAAACATGTATTATGGTGCTTTAAAAGTAATGAGTAACTAACTTCAGATAGAAAATCAGAAGCATGTCTTCTGAAAAATCTGAAAGGGATTAAAATGGTCATTGTAATGAATAACTAAATAGTCAGAGGTCAAGAACCTTGCAAAATCTGAACTGTTTATCAAAATGTATGTATTTGCAAGGGGGCAACATGAGCTTTTCCAGTATTTGGATGGTTAGAAATTCTGGAGCAAATGCCTTTCCCTATGGGAAAAACATTGTCACATCTACTTCAGTTCAGATACTGCTGTAGGGATTAAGTGATTTGTAATGCAGAAAGTGCTCTTGCTAGAATAATTAACTTTTCAGGGAACATAGCTTACACCTTTTCGGAGCCTCTGTAATTAGGACTGAGGAAATAGGTTCATCACTACTGCTGCTATTTCATTACTGAGTAATCATTTCTATCTAAACACACCACTCTTCGGAGAATGACTGTGGTCAGATATGCTCATTTGTTGTCTCATTACAGTGTGTTTAGCAGCATACTTTTTAAGATGGACAAATAAGTGCAGCTGAATTTTGAATTCCTCATGTTGCTAAGAGGTTGGTTCAGTTTAGAAAATCAGAGCTATGACAAGCTACCCCAAACTATATCATCAGCTTCTAAAGAGGAGGCCCTTAAACAGAGGCACCACAAGACACGCATTTGCTGCTTTATGGGTTTGTATATCGCAGGAGATGCCTCTTGTTAGAAAAGCTGCCTGGCAGCTCTGGACCTTAGACTGCAACTCAGCTGTGGGATGCAAAAGCAATATCCTACCCTCAGGTTTAGGTGTGCATCCCAGCTACAGCCTGACTGCATATCAGGATGAAACCAGGGTGTCCGCAGCCTTCCCTCCACTGCCTTCCCTCCACTGTGTCACACTGCCCTGTGCCTTGGTTTCTACCAGAAGAAAAATTCCACTAGGTGTCTCAGTCATGGCTGGCAGAGAGGCAGGACAGCAGGGCACATTGCAACACTCTCAACCAGGTCTTGCTATTCTTAAGCTTTGGTCTGCGTAGTTTCTTTGAGGCAGCATAGTCTAGCGATTCACACAGGGTCATTCTGCCCATGTACAATCTCTCCAAGGAGAATTTGAAGTGGAAGGAAAGGCAGCAAAAGAGTTTAGGTACCTCCAGGTAGTTTGTCAAGCAGTGCATTTTTTAAGTCATTTGGGACTTCACTGACTAATATCTACCTAAATCCAGTTGCAGGTGAGGTTTTTTGGCTCTGACCGTGTGCTGTAATTCAGCACTAACATCCACTGTCATACAGTATAACTGGGTAAAACTCCTGAATTCATTTCACTTCAGAAAAGTCCTTACATCCCACTGATTCAAGAGAGGTTTATGCACCTCCCTTGCACCAGATGTGCTCAAGTGTATTACTGAATTGGTACCCCATTAGCAGTGAAGCACAATAGCAAAGATTAGCTTAGAAATAAAAGACAAATAACACTTCCAGAGACAGCTGCAAACCTGAGGCTTATGGTCTTTGCTACAATTCTGGAGGGTGTGAGTAGTTTATAGAGGCTGAAAGGGGAATTTGCACTTTGTTTAGAACCTTTATTCACATACTGAGGTCTTTTACCTAAAGGATCTTCTCTTCTTTGCCAGTAATATTGAATGTCTACTGTGACCCCAATATTATACGAAATAGAATTTAGTATTCTTGATCCTTAGAACCCTTAAACTTGTGGAAAATAGTCGGCTTCACTGAACAGAAAACTTCTGATTCTGTTGTATACTGAAAAATATAACATGGACATGGGAGATTACAATCAGTAAGAATCTTATTTCCATTACAAGATGCATAATTTTGGTAAGGTTTGCTTTCTGCTGTTCTTCAGTGTAGTGTCAAGGCTTCAGATACCTTCTTCATACAATTGCTGATTCTCTTTTGAGAAAGCCAGAGGCTAATCATGCTATTTTTAACAAAATGGCTACGCAGCTATGTGTCCTGTGGCAACTGTGAGGTTGACTTTCACCAGAACTTCTGCTGCACCTGACTCAGGTTCATTCATCCCACTGAAAGTTTCCCATTTCCCTAGTGCTGCTCGTACAGTGTTTCCTCACCTTGAAGGGTACCTGCCTACCATGGAGTAAAAGGGCCGTTGATAACAGGGGCCAATAAGAGGAGACAAAGAAAGTCAGTTGCAAATGCTTCTTTCAAAGAAAGCAGCACAGAAGATGCTTTCTTACTGCAGGCCTGAAAAGAAAATGGCAAGCATGTAATCTTTTCTAACAGACGAGGAAAAGGCAGAAAACTGCTGGGGTTAGAAACAAGGTTTCACATATTTTTTTAAAGCTAACGTAATACCATGATTTAGCTAAAGAAGCAAATCTGATTACACAAAGTAGCTGAGAATCTGTTATACCCACTAAGTAAATGAAAGCTGTGCTTTCTTACAATAGCATATTTCCCACCACCTTCACTAAATAATCCCCAGGAATCAAAAACTTATGTGCATAACCAGCCCAGAGCTTTGAATTGCACTTTGGAAGTGAAGAGGAAACTCAATAATGAACCAGGTCACGCAATCTTGCATTATTTGTGTTTTCTTTCTTTAAAGCAATTAGCTCTGTTCGTTCTCCACTCTGCTGAATAGTAATACCTGCCAACGGAAAACCGAGGAGGTGGATAATAAGGCTGTTAAGGAACCTTACTAAACAAGCAGATTAAAACTCTCAATTTCTTTTTAGATACATGAACAGCAAAAAGCTTCTAGATTAAAAAGTTAGACACTGAGGATCTGATTCCTTGCTCAAGAAAGAGTAATTGAAGGGCAAGGAAGGGTTACTATTATAATCTGAGCAATAGAGAGCCTAGTATATTACAAGAGAGAGAAAGACTTGCCTAGCTTCAAAAAGGCTTGCTTAGCCTTCCAAGACTATCTATAGGCAAATAACAGAAGTAAATATCAGGGAAGAAGACCGCTACTTTAACCATATTGGCACAAGAATGAATCGCTATACACTTGTTAATAATGAATTTAAACTGAAAACTAGAAGGATGTTTCTATCAAAGCTGTAATGCTCAGGAATATCCTCCCAGCAGGAATAGTGGGAACAAAGGTTACGACCTGGTGTAGGTGGAGCCTGATCGCCTCATGAAGCATAGTCCCATTTGTACATGTAGCAGGTGATCATGCTCTATGACTTTGGACATGTTTCAGTTCTGTAGTCGAGGTTCCTTCATCCCTATAAAAGCCCATTCAAATCAGTCAGCCACTTCTGAATGACTTAAATGCTATCTGGATCAGACTCTGGACTTTGTTTTCCTCCTTTCCTCCTTCATTTCTGTTTCACTAGCTTCTATTTTAAGACAGAAATACATGGAGTAGTGTGGCAGTCCCTCACAGAACAACATGAATGTCCACTCCTTTACTCATTAACATAACAAACAGGTCTTCAGAATATCCTGCTTCCTACAGGAAAAGTTGTGTCCAAAACCATTTTCCGGAAACATCAGGTCAAACAAGTCTACAGAAATGCAGGAAGTCATCAAAAAGTGTACAACTTCTGCCTGTGCAAGAGGAGAATATGGTTTGGCTGGGATGGTCTTCCTCTGCAGTGAGGAGTTTTCACCTTGCCTGTTAGTAGGTTGTGCACAACAGTGTTAACAGAGTCCCTGAGACATGGCGTTGGATTATGGAGAGCTGGGAAAGGGTCCTTCAGCTGTCCTGCAGTGGCTGGTTACGTGACAGAGCAAAGTGAGCATTCATAAAGCATGGGGGAGAGTGGGGGAAAGGGGCGAGTGAGGAGAGAGGCAAGAAGGAGGGCAGCAGCACCTCTTTCTTATGTGTCAGGTGGCAATAGCAATAGAGCTGAGGGGAGCACATGAATTCCAGCAGAAAAAGGCAACAGGACCCCAGAGGAGGGGGGAAAGATCAACTGGTTCCCAGTGGAGAGAGGAAGCAAACAGGCAGGGCTTGCCTGCCATGATGGGCAGGGCAGGGCAGAGCATTTCAGATGTACGGCTGAAGGAGGAAGCAATATGGGAAGCCACATAGTTCAGGAGGAGCAGCTGTGCCAGCTCACCAGTACTTTCAGGGTCTGGTTTCTACTTTGAATCAAGGATAAGCTGTGCTTGTGGATCCCTGACCTTCTCCTGCAGCAACCACCCACACTTGGCAGTGGCCAGAAGGCAGAGAGGTATGGGTAGACAAACACCCCACACAGCCCAGGAAATTCAACTTCATAAGCCCAGGAAGATCAACTCCATAAAAGAAGAACCTGCAACCTTACTGCTTTCAGAGCTAGCCACAAAACTATTTACTCTGCCATGTGAAAGCTCCCCATCATCTATTTTTCACAAACAGGCCTACAGATTAAATGGCTGATTTCTGCTGCATCCTGTAAAGACATAATAAGAGGTTTTTCCTGTTAATGATTGGGAAGTACTTAAGCACTATTAGGATAGAAGACAAAAGATTAAATTGAAAGGACTTTCTCTGCTGCAGTTTTCACCTTTAAAGCAGCAGTGTTTAGCTGCAGGAACTTGTTCTTGCATACGTCTAAGCACACAGGGAAGATGGTAGCAGCTCTTTTCTGGATGCTTTAAACCCACTCCCAGCTCCTGATCCCTGTCAATGGCCGAAAGCTATCTATCAGTTGTGTCAGGTCTGCCTTGAGATAAAGAATAACAGAGACCAGACCTGGGGAGAGAGAGCAGAGGGAGGCTTGGAAAAAGAACAGCCTATTTTCTCCAAGCCAGGACTTTTAAAATATATATACATACTGAGGAATTTTATGTTAGTTAATCCCCTTCTGCAAAAAGCGATGATTCACCAGAAATGCATAGGTTATCAATTAGTACAAATGTTGGCCCATTTTCAGGTCGAAAAGCAATGTAACTTGCTGATTTACAGCTAATGTCTTAGATTTAAGCTTGGCCAGGCGTGTATTTTAGCAACAGACCTTGATTTTTGAAAAATATATTAAACAAATGCCCGAGTACCGAAATAGAATGATTAGATTCAAAGGAAGATTAAAAAAATGCAATTTATTGGCAAAGATCACATGACATTTTCTTAGCCATTAGGATGGAAAAAGAACAGACTGGATGCCTGCCAGTCCTAGAAGTGTGGAAAATGAGATGCCATTTTGCACACAAATCAATACAGTAAGTGGGAAATCTCAGGTCTCCCAAACTGTCTGCAAATCTAACTGCTAATTGACTCAATTAATCTCTGATCCTGTTTGCAGAAAATTATATGCTTAGAATAAGGAGAGACTGGCAGTGTTGGGGATGATTAGAGAATATTGCTTTAATGAGCCTTGCTCAGCCATGAGCAGTTAACTGACCATTAATCTTCAGAAGGAAAGGGGCAGGCTCTGCACTTACAGTGAGGGGAAGAAAAAATTTTGGCAACAAAGGCGGCTTTTAAAGAACTGCTAAAAATGTGATTAGATGCACTGATGATTATTATAACCAGTATCCATCTGTGGCATGGCTAACATTCCTTCACTAAAATCTACGTTCATTCCTTATGCAGGCCATGAATTCTGCACAGATTTGCTTTCTGAATGTATTTATGCTGCCTGACTCTTTTCTGAATATTTTGTACTTCAAATATGAGATCTGTCAATGTAGGATACTCTGAGCCACAGTTCAGTTGTCAAAATGTAAAAATAGGTACAGCATAAAGAACTGTCACTGCACATACAAATTGAGAAACAAAGGTGAAGATGAGGATGAGGATAGTACTCATTTGCTTGGAAATGAACTATACACTAAAAGGGTATTGGGATTGCTTCTGCTTTCTATATACATAAACGAACTCTGGAATCTTACTGTATTTACCTATGGAGGTACAGAGGACACAGAGGAAACTACTACAGGAAGGCAAAGGACAGTTAAGGGTAATTGTAATAGGATTTCTATATATAGTAAGGATGTGAAGCCACTTTTAGCACTTACTCATTCTTTCCTGGGACAGGATGGCAAACCGTCTGATGTTTCTTCAAGAGCATTTTAGAAGAGAACCATTTTTAGGCTTTATTAGATTATTACTTTATTAAATGCCATGCATTAGATACTAGACCACTAAAACAACACAGATCATGGATATGAGGATGGATTTTAAAAGTTCAAGAAACAGAGCCTAAAAGAATAGAGGTAGAGATAGAGAGGTAAAGCAAGATTTCTGTATAGATTATTTTTTTTTATTACCTGAACTTGGAAATGACATTATTTATGTATTCACTCTCAACTGCTTAAAATATATCCTTCCACAAAGCTTATCCAGGTTATGGCCTGATTGTTGCCTGTTAACAGTAATGAATGCCTAAGGACAGATTATGATTTTAGGAAATTTAGCATGGAGACTTTATGCTGTGCACCAGCTAGGGACTAGATGATTTTTATTTATCATTTGTATAGCTCCAGGAATATGCATGGAGTTTTCCATAACAAAGGAAAAGGTCGACTGCTGATCTGAAGAGGCTAAAATTATAATGAGACATAGCACCTTAAAGCCATGATAGAGCACAGGAGAACAGAGCACAGGAGGACAAGAGTTTCACTGGTGTCGCTGCAGAGTATATATAACTTACTGCTTTTTTACCCAAACACATACAAAAATGCATCAACTGATATGCTTGTGCATACTACTCGGCATTGGAGGAAACCATCAAAAGGAGTACTCAAAAGACATGAGGGGTGGGAATTTGCCACTGTATTATATTATAGAGGATGATGTGTCTGATTCTGTAAGATGTTAAAAACCTATCTTATCAGTTTGGCAACTAACTCCTTGCTGCAGTTGTGCTTAGTGCAAGCCTGGAGGAGATGGAGTCTGATCCTAACAGATGTACGTGCTACTGAATGGTAAAGATATCCTGTGAAACAAAGTGTCTTATATTGACTGTGCATGTCTATCCTTTCCATGACAGGGTTTTTCAGGGTTGTTAATAATACATTGTTTATTTGTGCTTCTGAATCGCAAACTACGTGACACAGGAAGATCCATTTGATTTGTGTGGGCTGTCAAAATAGACTATGCTTCTATCAGTTACATGTAAATCACACAAAATGGCTCTTTGGTGTGCGTAGTAATATACCATTCCGGTTTCTCTCTCCTGCATTGTCATGTTTGTAGCCAGTCAAGCTTTAAGTTCTAGACCTTCACAGGACCATGGCGTTGCACGAAATGCCAGCTGCCACTCTGCAGAGCAGCTAGCTGCCTCTGTAGGGGTGCGAGCTGCGGGCGTGCACTGCGGAGACACAGAGAGGCCTGCCTGAGCATCAGGTACAGCTGTAAGGACAAGTTGCCAATCGGGACTGCTCAGTTTGGCTTGTAATCACAACTGGCATCAAAATTGTTTTTTTTAAAAAAAAGGCAATTAATTTTGATTTGTTAACCCTCCAACCTAAACAAAATGTCAAATATTTGTGGCTTCCTGCTCTTGCTCCTGCTCTCACCAGCAGTCTCACCAAGTCACCCTGACACACTTGCACACACACGCTGTCCCTCGCATCCCATTCACTCACTGCCCAACATGATTTTTTCCCCGCTTCCCTTCCTCTTTTCCTAACTGCATTCTTTTATGGTGGCTTGATTATGGACCTGTATTTT
This sequence comes from Scopus umbretta, assembly GCA_013400535.1. Classification (NCBI taxonomy): domain Eukaryota; kingdom Metazoa; phylum Chordata; class Aves; order Pelecaniformes; family Scopidae; genus Scopus; species Scopus umbretta. Next base: position 37,023 of record VZTL01027813.1, on the reverse strand, counting down.
TTGGAGTTGATGAGTGATGTGGAGCTCTCATTTAATCAAAGCTACAAATTATTTTGCAAATTATTATGAGGGACCATATTTTGCTTCTTTTAATATCCACAGGCTCTGTACTGCAGCCTCCTGCGTGACTGAGAGCAGAACCTGTGTCTGTGTGTCTGTATGTAACAGCCTTACACAGCTGTATTCAAATTTTTAATGCTAGCAAGAAGGTTTTCTAAGCATGTCTCTTTTGGCAAATCTTAACAACGTGCTTCAAATAGTAGCCCAAACAGCTATGAAGCCTATGAGGAGGCTTTCTGATTAATTAGAGAATTTGTCATTCGACTGAGAGAGGAGAAAATCTCATAGGATTCAAAGCTTAGACTTGGCCTTCTTGCAGACAATCCCTTGGAAAAAATACGATATCCTTTCTAATTATGTTACCACTCCCTTCTCATGGGGACTGACCTCTGCAGTGTATTGTCTTATCACATACTTGCCTTTCATATCTGAGATGTACTACAGGGCATGAAAGTACCTCCTGTTCTTGAAAGAAGCAACCAAGAGGGGAAGGGTGAGGGTGTTTTCATTGAAGGATAAACATGTTTTCTCTGGGTAACGTGAAACAGAGCCAGAACCAGGCAGGATGAATGACAACTCTGACAAACCTATCTTTAGAAGTTCTGGTTGATTTGATGGGATTTCTTTACCACATGCCTACTAAAGTCTGGAAATAGATGTGAGCATCATAACGATGTAGACTTCAAAGTGGAGCACAGCATTATATTTTGTAAAGATAATTTTTTAATGCTATTGACTGCCAAATCATGTCACTAAGAATTTCCTTTAAACCATCAACCTAAACATATGTGTACAATGACGACAAATTAAATCTGCAACTGCAGGTGAAAGGGTTTTTCCTTTCGAAACTGAATTTATTGCTTTGGGAAGGCATTGGATTGATGGATCCTGAAGTGCACTATTTATTCACAGAACAAGTGACAAGCTTCCCTTCATTGCCGCTTTCCTCATATTCTCAAAAAGAGCAGTCTCGCAAATCTACTTACAGCAATGATAAATATTTAAGACACAAGGTCAGAAATATACTGTAATTTGTCTGGTGACAATGTTCTATTCCAGTAACTTTATATCTTTCATATCAGATGATTAATGACCTTGGGGCTTTGGATATGTGCTGTAGAGTGACAGTCCTACAATGTAAATATATTCAGAGGCTCAGATAATGAAGTGTATGCTCCAGCCAATGTCAAGCAAGCTCATTTCTAAGTCCATATGCCATGGGGAAATACCATACTGCACCAATGGCAGTTCAGAAATGTCAGTTATTTATTTTTCAAATGAGAAGTTGATAAAAGGAGCTGGTTAGTGAATACAGTTGTAAGCAAGTAGCTTTTAGCCCTGCTTCAAACACAGGGTACTTTAATCAAGCCCCCAATTTTTCTAACAGGTCCTCTTTGTCTGTATCTCAAAGAAAAATAGCATATTGTTCTAATAGACCCCACCTCTCTGCCCTAGCGTATCTCTTCCTATTTTTTTCTCTTTTGAGCCTCGTCTGCTCCTGGCTCATACTCGTCTCTGCCCTTCAGCGAACACAGTCAATCCCTCTGCTCATCCCAGGCTGCATTAATAGCTGTTATCTGCTGGCATTAACCACTGTGCTGGACAGCAGGACTGAAAGGGAAAAGCTTTCTGTGACTGTGCAGAAGCCTGGCACCCGATTCCTTCCTTCCACGCCTACCCACTCAGACAACCCCACTGCACAAGCACTGTGAGCACGGTTCCCCCAGATCCCTGACACAGGTCTGCATTCAGCTGATTTCCTTGTGACTTTCTAAGTATCCTTTTGGATATGGCCTCTAAATCTTTTTGAGGTTTGCCTGTCAGTGATTTATTTCCACCATGTCAATAAGACTTATGAAAAATGGGCATGCAAAAGTTTATTTTGTTATGGGAGGACTTTGTTCTCTTGTTTAAACTTAGAAAAGCTCAAAAAAAATGCCTGGGAAATACTTTTGGTAAAGAGACTTTTCATTGTGTCATGTAATATACTCTCCTTACCAGTTTTCAGGTAACAACAGTGAAAGAAATGTGTCTGTAAGAAAAATAAAAATTCTGTTAGCAATCAGCCTAGCAGAGCATGGAAAAAGCTATAAGAGAGTGTCAGGAAATTCCAAACAGTAGATATTTCCTGAGTAGCCTTTTTTTATTATAATTGTGTTTCATTCTTATTTTCACCCTGGCCATTCTCAGTTCCAGGAAACTCTTTCAATAGTTATTCATCTTATCTGCTAAATTGTTTCATTCCAAAGTGTGTTTGAATTTATTGAATTTATTACCACTTGACACACAAAAAAAAGAAATGGTGGTCTTCAGATACAATTTATAGTTACGATAATTTTGCTATGGCTTTTTACTTTCTGTGTTAAAATCAATTTCTGCTGTATCTAGCAAGTCAGAAGGTGTGACTTTCAGTACTTTGTGGTAACAAGATGTTCTTCTACATGGAACATAAAACTGGTCTTCAGAGTGGAAATTTTTCAGCACTAAAATAAAACCAAAAATTATGGTAACTGCTTTCCACATGTTATATTATTTATTTATGAACCACTCTCCTCCTTTTATCTGTTTATTGGGGGAATTCTATAAAGCAGTAGAAGTTATTGCAGCATGTACAGAAATTACTGGTTTTAATCTAGCTAGTTCAGAACTAATAGCATTGAAGATGTGGCAGCATGGGATTAGGTTTACCAAAGACCTAATCCTTCAAAGTTGCTGTATATCCTGAGGTTGATAGCCCCATATTTTCAGCACAATGCTTCAGAGTTCTGCATGCAAATCACTTATGGCAGAGAAAAATAAAGCTTTTCTGACTAATGGCTATAAAAAATTAGCCTAGAACTTAAACGTCAAGAAAAAATATTTCTAACCCATCCACTAATAGTGAAAGATTGTACAATTCACAGTAACAGTATTGAAGCTGCACCTTGAGCCAGCACACATGGTCTTTGTTGATAAGATCAACCATCAGCAATCTGAGATCTCTGAGAATCTCAGGAAAGTCTGGAGCAAGAAGCACTTACCCTCAGTGGAGGAGAATTGGATTAAGGAACATTTAAACAAACTGGACATACACAAGTCGATGGGATCTGATGGGATGAACCCACAAGTGCTGCGGGGACCCAGGTGATGTCACCACGAGGCCACTCTTTATTATCTTTGAAAAGTCCTGGTGATCAGGAGAGGTTCTTGTGGACTGGAAGAAAGCAAGTGGCACTCATATCTTCAAGAAGGGTAAGAAGGAGAATGTACAGACTGGTCAGCCTCACCTCAATCCCTGGGAAGGTCATGGAGCAAGTCATCTTGGAAGCTGTTTCCAACTATATTAAGGATATGAATGTGACTGAGAGATGGATTTACAAAGGGGAAATTATGCTTAACTAACCTGATAGCTTTCTACAATGACATGACTATCTTAGTGGATGTGAAGAGATTAGTGGGTGTTAATAGGGCTTTTGACACTATCTGCCATAACATCCTTGCTGACAAACTGATAAAATACAAGCTAGGTAAGTGGGCAGTGAGGTGGACTGAAAACTGGCTGAACTGCCAGGCTCAAAGGGTTGTAATCAGCAGCACAAACTGGTGCTGGTGATGATGCTCCAGTCCAACTGGAGGCCAGTCACAAGTGGTGTACCCCAGGCCAGTACTGTTTGACATCTTCATTAATGACCTGGATGATGGGAAGGAGCACACCCTCAGCAGGTTTGCGGATGATAAAAAATTGGGAGGACTGGTTTGTACACCAGAGGGTTGTGCTGCCACTCAGAGAGACCTTGAGAGGCTGGAGAAATAAGCCAACAGAAACCTCATTAAATTCAACAAAATAAAAATGCAAATACATGCACCTGGNGGGTGGCCGTGACAAGAGAGTGCTGGTGATGATGCTCCAGTCCAACTGGAGGCCAGTCACAAGTGGTGTACCCCAGGCCAGTACTGTTTGACATCTTCATTAATGACCTGGATGATGGGAAGGAGCACACCCTCAGCAGGTTTGCGGATGATAAAAAATTGGGAGGACTGGTTTGTACACCAGAGGGTTGTGCTGCCACTCAGAGAGACCTTGAGAGGCTGGAGAAATAAGCCAACAGAAACCTCATTAAATTCAACAAAATAAAAATGCAAATACATGCATCTGGGGAGGAACAACCCCAGGCAGCAGTACCTGCTGGAGGCCGACTCTCTGGAAAGCAGCTTTGCAGAAAAGGAACTTGGGGTCCTGGTGGACACCAAGTTGAACATGTATCTTTGTAGCCAAGAAGACCAACAGCATCTGGACTGTGTTAGGATAAGTGTTGCCAGCAGGTCGAGGGAGGTGATTCTTCCCCTCTGCTCAGCACTGGTGAGGCCACACCTGCAGTCATGTATCCAGTTCTGGGCTCCCCAGTGCAAGAGAGACACAGACAGACTGGAGTGAGTCCTTCAAAGGGCCACAAAGATGACTGAGGGATTAAAGCATCTGTAATACAAGGAGAGGCTGAGAGCTGGGGCTGTTCAGCCCAGAGAAGAGAAGGTTCAAGGGGAGTCTTATCAATGTGTACAAGTACATGGTTAGGGGAGTGGATAAAGAAGATGGAGCCAGAGTCTTCTCAGTGGTGGCCAGTGACAAGACAAGAGGCAATTAGCACTAGTTACAGAACAGGGCATTCCCTTTAAATATAAGAAAAAACTTTCTTACTGTGAGAGTGGTCAAACACTGGAACAGGTTGCCCAGGGAGATTGTGGAGTTTCTGTCCTTGGAGACAGTCAAAACCTGACTGGACACAGCCTTGAGCAACCTGCTCTAGTTGACAAAGATCTGCTTTGAGGGCAGGGCGTGGTGGTGGTGATATTCAGAAGTCCTTTCCAACCTTAGTGATTCTCTGATTCTGTAAAATCCTGGTTCTGACATAGGTTGGTGAGTTTTGTTTTCAACTTCATTTTGGGAAGGATTCAATAGTAGAAGCCATTGCACATATCTAGCCTGAGGATACCCCACTGAATAATATGAAATTCCCTTGCAATTAGAAAACTGAATTGTGCTCTTCCCATATAGATTATCTACAAGCTAAGAGAAGGTTAATATGCTGTGCTTATTATTTAATCTTAACTTTTTTATAGATAATATGCAAATTAGTGATTATAGGAAGTATCAGGAAATGTCATGAACATCAGAATTCAGATTCATCCCACCTAAACTTAATTCTGATGAACTCATTTAAAAGTGTTGTCACAATGGCATCCCCCTGAATTCAGTGTAGAGGGAAGATGGGCACTCTTCCTTTAGTGCCTGTGGTGGTACCTCCACACCTTAGCATGTGCAAGTGCCCCAGAAGGTGATGTGCTGGACATACGGAGCCAGCCCTGTTTTCAAGGACTTGGGTATCACTTTGCTGTGCATTGAAGCACATCACCACTGTGATGGATCTGTAAAACATTTGTGCCTCATTCACCTGAGGCAAAGTGGTGGTTAAATTGGGAAGGTAGAATTTGACCATTCCAACACGTGACTTAGATTGCCAGAGTCCATACAGTGATGCAGTACCCCCAGAAGTATACTAGTGTTTTGTCCAGGTACTTAAGGCTCAATTCTTAATCTCCAATGGAGACAGTCAGAAATTCACTGTTTGAAATTTGTTTCAAAAGCTTTTCCCTCTAAATGAAAATCTTCACATTTGTAATGGATATCTGAGATATTTGGTTTCTAAAGAATACTTTTTATTTTACCATTGAAGCAGAAGAAAAGGTATGGAGAAAATATTTATCTCATTTTCATTTCACTCAAAATTTTCCTCAGTAAATGGCTACCCATCTGTTCTAGTGATCAATATTTATGATACATAATGAACATTAAAGCACTGGTGAAGTGCCTTCAGGCTTCATTCAATATTTTGTAGATACTCCTAATTTTGACATATCAATGTTATGTGGATAACCATTCTAATATACAAGTCAGTCTTGAGACCCTTTTATTTTGCTTTTTCTGAAGAAAAGGTCTAGTGTAAGGCCTAGTAATAATTCTATTCTTTTCCTTTTTCTCTTGATTCTATTACTGCTTGGCCTTGCTAAATGGGTATAAATCACAGTACAATATTACATTAAAAACTTTTCTGTATAACTGAATTTAGAGCTGAACTGACTGCGTTAAAAGATCTCTATTCCATCTTCCTCACAAAGAAAACTGTTGAAATGAGATCAGGTTGGTGGAGCAAATCAGGAAATATTGTGAATTGATTTTTTGGGAAAAACACAACAGAACCCCAGGGCTGCGGGGGGCGGGGTGTTCCAGGTATTTCATCATACTGAATGAACAAAGAATCACCCTGTATGCATTTATTGTACAAGTGTCTACCTGAAATCCTCAGAGGCTGTAGATTTTTTACATGGAACATATGCATTTTCATTGTTATTTTTGAGCTTTTCTTTCCTGCCTTTCTCCCATCAATGGGATTCTCACAGGAATCAGTGGGGTTTGAAAACATTGACATAATGGGAAGTGCAAGTCTTGGGCAAAGCAGTATGCAAGAAAAAAGAAAGGAACCCGACATGACACAATGCAGAAAAGATGTGTAACAAAACTGTATTTTCCATCCCAGTTCAAATGTTTCCTAACTGTATGCTCTTAATTACTTTACAAAAGCACTAGCAATCCAAATTAAGCTCCAGGAATATGATGTTTGACTCAGGCTTTCAGAGCTGACATAAATTCATTAAATCTTCCAAACCAATCTGCTTTTGTTACTTTTGGTGCATCTGCAATTTTTTGTATAAAACATCACATGAAGTGCTTGGTAAATTGCGTTTAGCACCATGCCAGCAATGTAGCCCACAACTCTAAATGTTCCTAAATTAAGCCTGTGTCTTTCTTTGAAGGGTACATTTTTGAAGATGTTTAACAGGGATCTCTCTCTGTGTAAGTGAACTTACATGCATATATATATATATACATGTGTGTGTGTGTGTGTGTGTGTGTATGTGTATATACGTGTGTATACATATATTATATATATGAATGCTGACAGGTCTTGCATTTGAAATATAAGTGAAGATAAGCTTTACTTGTTCTTCACTTCAAAAACAATACAAAATGAAATGGAGAAAAACAACCTCAAAACCACTTTCAGCTTTTGGAAATAATATTAGAATCATATTGGAAGGATGCTTATGAGGAGAGCAAAAAGAATTCATCCCACTGCATAGAACAGAAATGAGTTAGAAATGTATTTTCACCATCTGCTGCTTTCATGAAATCTAGGGATTTGTAAACTTTTGTGTAAGAGTAAATCTGAGATTTGGTGACTTTGCTGCAGAGTCCGTAATCTTGAGACAATGTTCTGCTCTTTTAGATGGACATTTTGTACATTTTGGATTACTCTAAGTATCTAAAAGATTGTGAGAGGTAACTAGTCTGAGCAGATATCTTTGTCCCCCTCATCTGTACAGTACATGAATATACGAACAGCTGTGGAGATCTGGAATGAAATCTTTGTAAGAGAGAGTTGAAACGGTAATTGCAGGTAGTCACAGCCAATACTCCAGTCTCTTGCTTGTGATTTAAATGTTCCCTATCACTGCAAAATATTATCACTTACAGTTGTTAGCAGATGTCTTTTAAAACTAAGCTCACAGTGGGGGAATGTATTTTGCTCTTTTATGAGAGGCTAGCACAAAGTCTGCTATGCTAAGTGGCTTGTTATAGGTAAAGTTCCCGCTCCTACACTGCATAGCCTCCCGCATGTGTCCTGGAGAGATGCTGCCCATTGTTCTGAACTGCATAGTTTTATCTGCTACAAAACACAAAGGCTTCTGGAAGTCCCCAACTTTATTTTTCTCATGTACCATCTCTATGGTAATGCTGGGAGCAGCAGCAGCAGTTCCCAGTCATATTTCTGCTCCAAAGGAAGCTGTTGTTCTTCCTAGGTGTTATTTATGCATCCTTCATGGCAGTTAAGTGTTATACAGTTTAAGAACCCCTGGACCAAGCAAAGTCATTTTACGTTTATTCATAAACTAAGCATAGTATTTTTACTGTTTTATTCATAACCAAACAGCATATGTTTGCATCCAATAACCATTTTTAAAGTAGGATAATCAACCCTAAAAATGTGCTAAAGGGAAACTGATGCAAGTAATGCATGAACTTCTGATCTAACCAGGACCTCTATTGGTCTAGAGCTGACTTTATTCTTACCATGAAGTTTTGATTCTCATAGCCAGCAATCCTGTTCCACAGCTACTTGGGAGCCCTTCCTGCTCCAAGTGAAAGTTAACTTCCACAGCTGTGTAGATGTAGAAAGAAGAAGGTTCTTCATGGAAGGGCCTGAGATGCAACCTTCCCTACACCTTGAAGTAGCATAGGCATATTTCATGGACTATAATGCAGCCGAGATCATTTGGGATTTGATGACTGTTCCAGAGAGAAACTAGCAGAGGAAACCCGCTTACGTGGCCATTAATATTTAATAAACTTTATTCAAATGACATCTGTCAACCAGACGAGCTTCATGGACATCTGCTGTTCCCTCAGTTGGCATGTGGTTTGTTTTATGTATCTAAGATATGGATCAGACACCAATACTCTTGGTTCACTCTTCAACACTATAAATAACGATGCGTGCAAGCAATTGCTTAAGCTTTCAGCAGTAACATACATGACCCTGTAGATATTTGACCTCTTGTCTGTCTATCAGCATAATATCAGCTGTTCTCATATGTTTTAACTCAGCATTCAGCAGATCAGCTGTAAAAGCCATTAATAAGGCATTTGTATTGAAAGGATTCAGAAGTTCCTTTCCTGATTGCATTAAGGTCATTAAGGTTTCTGCTTTTGTAGATGCTGTAGTTAAGATAGATAACCACACATAAATACATGCACAAGCAGATTATGTCTTCATACACATTTCTGAAGGGGAAGCTTATAAATTGGTAAACAGGAATTTTAATGAATTAACAAAATGCAGTGAAAAGATGCTCCAGTGAGAATAACTAATAATGTCAGCCTTCCAACTTGGCATGCTAGTGAAGAGCAGAGGAAAAGGATGATTTTTTTTCATTTCCAGTTTGTTAACAGGCTTTTCTTCAAATGGGACACAGTCTCTTTCTGCCGTGGAAAATGTATAAAATAAACACATCATTCATGGTTTCATGTTTTTGGCAGAACTTCCACAAACAAGTGCCTTTCAGGAGGGAAGAGAAGGAAAAGCCAACAATTTGTTGCAAATTTTATCGATATTTGCTAGAGATATGGGAGGAAGTGAACAGAATTAATATAAGCCACTCCAACCAATTGAACTACACAAACCCTGGACCCCGAAACCAGTTTACCCATCTCAAGCCTTGCCCTTATCTTTGAGGATTGTATTTTATTTCACTGTGAGGAAATGAAAATTATTATTAACGTGATAACCAAATTCTCATTTAATCTAAGGGCACTTTGTACCTTTCTTACTGTTACAAAAAGATCTTACATATATGAATCATATGTAAAACTAATGGTCATTGAAAATAATAAATTGTAATTTTTAACCATGTAAAGAGCATTACTGCTACACAGTGCCCAGAATTCATAAAATCCCTCATTCCCTCTAAAGGCCCTCATATAAAACTCATATAAAGTAGATAATATGTGGTACTAAGCTTTGACCAGTAAAGATGGTGTCCCCATCTTCCTATCTTTTTATTTTATTTATTGCATTCATTCGGTATCAAGTTTAATCGAGTTCCAGACAAGAGTCTGCCAATTGTCTGTAAAGAACTCACCGCAAAGTGAACTACATTCTTCCAGAAATGCAACACAAAGAGTAGTAAATAAGGAATTATAAAGAAAACAAGCTATCCAATGCCACAAAATCATGTCATGCAAACCAGTACTTTGGAGAGGTAGCGCAGCTGTGGTTAATGCTAACAGCTGGTCCATGTGCTATCACTTCCAGAACCATTTGAAAATTAGTAAGATTAGTCAGATAGTAAGAATATCAATGCAAGTCCTTAGTCTGCGTCCTGAGTGCCTGCATGGCAGGACATGAACAATAACAATAACAATAACCCCATCTTTCATTCCTGCGTAAGAAAGAGAGCCAGCAAGATTCCGTGATTTAAATGGGAACTGATCTCCAAAGTTTATTGAATGCCAAACATAATTAATTGATCCTCATAAGACCAATGTAAAGTTGGCAGCTACTCTGCAGTAGTTTTTATGTAGAAGTTTTATACCGTAGGAAATTTATAGCTATGAAAAGAGAGGCCATAGACATGATATTCCACAGCCTTCCCCATGGGCTCTTTGCATTTGATTCTCTTGAAAATTAAACAGTTTGTACCTAGAAAGCCCACCTGGTTTCCAATTTCAGGACCTAACTGTAAGTTTTGATAACTCACAGCTCATCAAAGCTTAAGGCAATAGTAATGCAGAACAACAAATTCCTTTCATAACTTTATTCCCATTAAAATTCTGAGATGTTTAACAAATAATAGAAAATGTTGGCATTTTATATAAGGTATCTCTGCCTGTGTATTTGCAGCTTCTTTTCTAACTTGCAATGTCTAAATACTACTTGAAGAAAAAAAGAACGATAACTCTTTAAGCCAGATATCTCACTGCAAAAAATTCGTTCAGTCACTGAATTTAAAATTGTACTGCTGCTACCATAATTCTATCAAGACAATTTTTAAAGTTCTGTTTTTTTAAGATTTTCGTTCAAAGCAATGGGGCTCTTACAGCTAGGATTATGGTAGATAAGATTTCAAAGCATATCTTGATGTATAAATTATCAGAAAAGTATATATTTTGCTGGTAACATTACAGCCACACAAATATATTCTTGTTTTAGCTACTTAGTCAATTCCAGCATTGGCAGCCAGCAAAAGACATATTAATTTATGTGACATTATCAGAACAGTATTCCACATGCCTTAGTAGGTCTTATCTATGTCTAACTTCTACGTTTCAGTGACTCTAAATAACTTGAAATTTACCACCTTGTGCAAAAAAAAACCAGTAATTACTGTACAGAGTGCAGAAAGAGAAAACTTAAGAAAGCTGCAGGCTCACTCTTTCGAGCTGGTTTAAGAGATGGCAAATTGAGGTAGGATTGTGATGCCTGACACCTGCTTTACATGGGCCTTTGGTTCACGAAGTTGGTGAGGATATTCCAACCGAGTTCTATAGATCTGGATAAGGATTTTTACATGGCAGAAAATATATTTGACCAGGTGTAGTAAATTCATTCACAGCAGGCACAGCATGCTGCAGTTTAATCTCCTGTCACCAATAGACCAAGGCTTAGATTGCTTAAGTGCTAATATGCTAATCCCAACTTCTGGTACCAAGAGGTTAATATGATGCCTCTGCTTTAGTAATTATCACTGTGACTGACTTACACATGAATGAAAAATTGATGAAACTCTTTAGCAATTGTAACACCCTCTGGAAAAAATATACAATTCATTCCTAAACTAAATCTGATAAGCAAATAATTTAAGTCATTTGTCAAATTCAAAAGCAATTGGGAACTTCAAAATAAATATTGCTTTTCTTTCCAGCTACAGAGTTAGAAACTAAATGAATTTTAATAAAAGAACAAGGCTTTGTATTGGAGAGATGACTGCAGCTTTTTCTGTTTGACAGAGTATTTCAGAGGAGACATGTTTTCCTTTGATGTGAAGAAAAAAATGTAATCCCTTTTATCCCAGCTTCCAGATTTGGTGTGCAGCTAGTGACCCTACTAACATTGCTGATGTTTAACACTTTCAGTGCATTTTTATTTGCATGTTTTTATGTTAGCAATGATGTTCATCATGTTGAAAGACTAACTGTAAGTGGAAGGATCAGACAATGAAAGCGCATCTGTTACTCACTTTCTCTGCTGGCACCATTTTAGTGTTTGGATCTCTGATTTCCACTGAGAGAGATTTGGAAACAGTGTTCCTCTTTTATGATTTCTCATGGCTTCTAGGGGGATTTCTTACCCAAATCATGCTGCTCTGAAACAAGCCTCCTGCTGATTAAAATCCATAGAAATTGCTTTTTATGTTGTTGAGTTACATATAGCATGCTTCCCCCAACAAATGCATTAAGTATGCACAGCAACATCACACAATTGCTACATAAGTGCTTTCTCTCATAAATCAGATTCAGTGTCAGATTGTAGCTATAATATGTACATTTGAAAACATGTTTGTGACAGTGATGAAAATGTCCATCTTGGCTCAGCCCAAGCACACAGACAGGTTGCTCAACAGTCCCACTCATTTTGGAAGTGTCAGCAGGGGCACCTACAGCAAAAGGGCCCTGTGCAGAGGTCATGGGAAAATCCTGTCTAAACACCCTTGTTCCTGCTTTTAGACTTCAATGTTTTGTCCATATTGCTCTCCTGGAGTATATTATGAATATTGGTCTCATCTCAGAGGGAGGTGATTACCTGCCTTCAGAAAGAGCCTGGAACCAGGATTTGGAAAGGGAGCGGGAGGCTAATCATTTGAGCATAAATTTATCCACAAACAGTGATGTTAAGGCTGATGGAGAATGGTATATTCCCTCAGTCACTATGAGTTAATATAGTCCCGTATTTCTAAATAATCCGTCTCATGTCAAACTAGTTTTTAAAATTAAGACATAAAATTAAGGCCATTAAGAGAGAAGATGAGGGTTCTGTTAGAGGTAAATATAAACAGAAGCTCAAAGATGAGGAGTGTTCACAACTCAAGATCCCAAATTTTGAAAAGCACCTCAAATATTCCCATGCTTTGACTCCTTAATCTCCACATCACATGCATTTCTGCATCTTGTATGACAGCAAAAGCAGTATTGCCACTTATTTGCTTTCAAACTAACATTAACTTTTCTGTCATAATGTGAAACGTATTGTACTGAAGACAACAAATCACTTCGCTCCCACTTCTTATCCTTTAAAGGGGCATGGAACAATTATAGGAGCATGCACTTCCATGACTACTAAGATAAATCATTTTGCAAAAAAACCAAACTGCAGCCATGGTGCCGTTGCCATGTTTCTATTGTGTGTAGTGAAATACATCACTGTCAGTTAGCTTATAGGTATAGTAAAACAGGTATTTTCCCATAAAAATGTGTTTCTCATTAGATTATTTACAGAAAACTAATTGGGCATGAAGGACCGAGAATAAAGCAGAAGCAATTATAATCTGCAAGATCAATAAATAATCCTTTTGAAAAACAGCTGTATGTTTACATCTCAGAGAAGAAACCATACATAACATTATCTAGTAATATTACATATATTCCTTATACACAGTGGTTCCAGTTTATTCCAGGTGTAACAGACTGGTGCCTGAATTATACTGTCCTTTTCAAATATTGCCATGATTCTCTTTAAACTAGTAGAAGTCACATGGGTTGGTCATATGTATTCCACAGTAAAAGATTTTTCAAAAATATGTACTTTGTTTTGATTAGCACTTCTGACTGAATAACAACACAAATTTTTGTCTTTATGACTTTCTCATGCAGTGCTCTTCCTTATCGTAAAGATCATGCAAAATAAAGGATCACATTGCCCCTACAGCAAACTTTTGGGGGTTTTTGTGGGGGTAGTTATGTGGCTTTCAGGAAGTAGAAGTAGATGCAATCAGTGTGTAGATAGAAGCAGTTGTAAATACCCCACAGCCTCCATTCCAAGTCTTTATCATAAATTGCCAGGTGCTAGCAGTTAAAAGAAAAAATATATGTATTATGAAATTGCCAGCTATGAAAGATACTTCCTGAGGCATAGCCAGAGTATAATGTATTTGTTCCATGTTCAAGGGTTCTTTGAAGATGAATTTTATAGTCCATAACCTTGCTGCAAATAGCTGCATTACAGCTGTTCATACCCGACAAATCTATTTTCAGGTTTATTTCTTGTCTTAAGCTTGATTGAGCTGTAGAAACTCTGCTGCGTAGCTGCAGTCATGGAAACCTCTGGGGTTTCTGTGGCCTGGCCATCAGTTTGACAATCAGGAAGATTTGACAGACAATTTGGTCCTTCTTTTGCAACTATTCAACACTGATTTCCCCTTCTACAGTCAAGTCCTCATTGTCCATACATTTGGGGAACAGCTGTGTCTAATAATAAGTCATTTCAGGGTAAGGCTTGATAGGTTCTTCTACTACTTCATGTTCTGCTTGGCTCCTAGAAATGGGCACCCTCTGAGGAGGTGGAAGCAGTGACATGGGACTAATGACTTTTAGAGGCTGGCCCTCCACATCTCTCATCAGTGCATCTGGAGCATAAACATTGACAAAAAAGTAGCTCACCTATGGCTCCACTTAACAGTAGGAGAAACTGGAGAAGTTCTGTTTCCACCATAGACTTGGGTCTCAGTGGCAAAAACAAGCTTTGGTTCATGTGGGCGCAGCAATCATCTAAAGTAGGCAACATTTTTCTCCTCTAAAGTAATATGCATATGAGATTTAAGTAGTGTGAGGCACAACCATAAATCCTAATGGTTTCTGTAGGGATTTCTATCAAGGGAGCACCTGACCAGGATGGAACAAGCCACAAACAAAAAGCTCTGATGCAGTTCAGGGCTCAGTGCAGATCCAATTTGGAGTTTTTTCTTTCTGATGAGCTAATACAGGATCTCAAATATAAAGATACCTAGGAAAACAGCCAAAAAACTAGGTCCTGATATTAAATGAATAGACTACTGCCATAAGACAACAAGGGCAAAGCCAAGAAGCAATTAATAGAAACCTATCACATTTTCAGACAATTCTAAAATTCAAGATGTTATAATTTCTGAAAGTATGTATCTTATACGTATTTAAAATAATTTGAATATAATTTTAAAACTGCTGATCTGACAAGATTTTAGAAAACCTAAATATGTATCTACTATATGTTTTGCAAATGATGAGGAAAATACAAATGTCTGAATAGAATTGCATCACATTGACATTTTCAGTTAGGTGTGAATGTTTCAAATGATCTACATTATTACTGCTGATAGCTATAGATACAGAAATAATATTATCTTATACATTCATGAAGCAGAGAAGATAATTCATCTATCACAACTTGGAATTTCCTGAGGCATTGTGTAGAAATCGAATGCTCCATACTGTTCTGTAAGCTGCTTCTGAGAGCCTTCCCATGTGATAAAGAAAGCTGTACTAGATTTATTACATTTTTAGATTAATGTCCATAGAATCTCACCAATTCCTCTTTTGTCCTTTTAAAATCCTACAGGACATTTTCATAAGGATGATTTTTAAAGTTGCTTAGCAGCCAGAGCTCTCACTAAAGCTTCCAGGGGCTTAGGTTGGTCAGAAAATAAGCAGTCTATGCCAAGAGCATTAAGATGACATTTTTACATTCACGTATATTCATTCCACGGGAAACAAATGGTTTTTCACTAAATATGTGCTGTGACAACAGGAATATTGTGACCTTGTCAACAACTGCATGATAAAACAGAGACATCTACTGGTTAAAATACATAATAGGAACAATACCAAAACATCTTTTGTGGAACGCTAGACAAAGGCTTGTCAGACTTCCTTCCTTTGCTCCCTCACTCCACTGCTGAGGTCCAAAACCTGCTCTTCTTTACATAGGCAGCCTTCTTCCTTTGGTGATCAGCACATTCCAAATGAAGCTTACCAAGATATTGAAACTCCACTTGTGCGCTCTAGTTAAAGGCAACAGCAAATTTCCCTTTGATTTCCTGAGAGCAAAACCGGGCATTGTGACACAGGTAGACCGTGAGTGTTAGAAGCCTAGTAGACATTTGTATGTGACCGGACAAAACCAGTCTTTTCTGTAGAGTGGGAAATTTGCAGCTCTGCTTCTCGCCAATCCCCAGTTCAGAAGAAAACAGACATTCCTTGAACACCCTATTCAGCACCTACCCAAGTTATTCATGCTAAAAGTGGAGTCTAAAATACAGCCTTAAATTGGAAGGTTGTCATAACTTACAGGCATTTTCCTACCTGGTATGCTGTTAGTCTGAGCTCACAGAAGCATGAGCAGTACTTTTTAATAATATTTCAATAACAGATAATATATTTTGTGCATCAGATCTTTATTCAATTACAATTTGACCTTTCTAAATATGATGTGAGGACATTTATATATTTGTTTGAAGAGCACTGGTACTTTGTGGATGTGTTACAGAATACATCACACCTTGTAAAGGCTTGAAACTGGAGTACTAGAGATGAAGTTTCAAAAGTAATTCTGGAGGGACAGCTAACATAAGGAAAAGTTTCTAACCCAAATTCTGGACCTGAACTCTGTTGCTCAGCATCCAACCCGGCCAAAGAACTGTTTTCAGTCTAATGCCTACCTTTTCAAATTTTGGCTATGTAGCCACAGAAGGAGGTACAACTCCTAGAAGGATAGCTTTCAAAGTCCCTGGAGAAAACAAACATTCTTACCATATGAAAGACAAACTTGAACAGGAGGGTGAGGAAGTCTACTCAAAATATGTAGCTCTGTTCCCAGATCCATCCCATCGGTCTTCTCATGGTAGCTCTACCAGCAGTGTGTTCCTATGGGTTAAAAAAAGTCCAAAATAGGAGCACTCCAATAAAGGTTGGCTACCCTCTGCATCAGCTTTCAAAGAATCTGACTCCATCTTTTCCTTAATGTTTGGAATTCCAGGAGCTGCTGAAGTTGAAAGATTAGAAGTTAATAATCACTGAATTCACTACCAGTAATAGCGATAAGATCTGATTATATTACCGGCTTTCGTTATCTGATAGGGTCAGGATGTGCAAGATGAATATTTATTGCACCTTCAGAGGCTCTCTGAATCTGTGTCTAGTTTAGGCCTTTCTTCAAGTTTCCTATTTTCCACCAAGCTGTCTAACACTCTGGAGTGCCATTTTAGCTCTCAGTGGCAAAACCTATTCTTCCTGAAGTACATCCTTTCAAACAGAAACAAGATAAAGGCAAAAATGTTACAAAAGGTCCATCCTCCAAATGACTTGTGTTAGGCTAACTCTCACCCAACTAATTTAATCAGCTCTCCAGCTGCTTTGGATCATGGTAGGGGAAATCGGAGGCTGAGTTCCATGAATTTATTCAGCAGACTGCTTTCTGCTGTAGTGTTACTCCAAACAGCCCTCACTTGAGTTCTCCATCTGATTTCTGAAGATGTTGATACTTAAGCTGCTTAAATATTTTATGTAAGAATCACAATTTCCATGCTGCGACAACTAGATTGGTTTTGCTGTCCTTGATGGTTTATTTAGAACTAGTCTAAATAGGGCTCCACTCCACCTCAGTCTACAGTGTAGACATAGCCTACGAATGCTACCATTTACAGAATACTTTGGCTTTACTAACTACTTCGTTTCTTCTCTCCCAGTTTCTCAAGTTGTCAGCTTTGCTTCTCAGGAACATGTCTTCATGGTACTGAAACTGGTGGGAAATTTTTATAACACATCTACATCTAACCAAATCAATTTTCTTTCTTTATTGATTGGATTGAGACTAGAATCTTATTAAAACTGCTGCACATTTTTCGTCCCCTAGAATTAACTTTCCCTAACACTGTATTTAACTTTTAGGCTTTTAGGTAACAAAAGAGATTCTAAAATTTAAAAGGTAATCAAGACCAATATGCAGTGAACCGTGGAGAGAAAAAAATACTTTAAAATAGCAGATTGAACAATTAGGCAGTTCCTTCTTTCCTGGGGAAGTTATGAGTGGATTATCAAGTGATCATCGTATTATTTGATGACTGTGCTATCAGTATGTTTTGGTAGGGTTGTTGTGTAGTTATAATAATTATATTTACTGTAAAAGAAATTAATGTATATTAAATATCTCCTTAATAAAGCATACAGAAAAAATATGAATTATGGGTGATTAAATATTATTTAATGATTTATAGCAAGATAGTAATAAAAAAATATATATTTCAGGACTTGATTCTAAAGTTAAATCAGTGTTATTTTTTAGATATATTTACAGTAAAGTTTATTAATTCAGTGAACTGAAAACCCCAGAGAATTAAGTCCCTTAAGTTGTGAATGAAAAATGTATAGATGCAATTTCTCCTGATTGGATAGGATTAGTTTCCTCCAAGAAATGCAAAAAACTAAAGGCTGATAAATGGGTCGGTCTATTTTCTTCAGCTTGATCTCTTCCTTTCTTCTTTTTTTT
>VZTL01027813.1:4167-18823 GCA_013400535.1 Scopus umbretta | reverse complement strand
TTTTTTTTTTTTTAATTTATATTAAGTAAGTCTGTAGTCCACATGTTTATGGGCATAGTCTTTGAAGCATGAAATGAGTGTAACTAATAAATCTACATCTGCTAGAATTTGATAGCATCCTAAAACATGTGCTATGATATGAGAGGTTCCTATATTTCTGTTGAAGCTATAGTTAATATTTTAAATGTTATAAACATGAGCCTATGTAGTTACAAGGAAAAGCATCATATTGCGTATATCTTCAGCAGAAGTCTAAAATGGTTATAGGGAAAAGGGAGAAAGAAAGGAAAGTCACCTTACAGTTAGTAAAAAAGAAGACAGTTAAGATATGCAGGCCTTAACTACACATGACTGTATTGCAAAAGAGGAAACAACAGACTGGATTCATTTTCCTAACAATTTCTCTGATTCCACAAGTGTGGGAAATATTGGCATAAGCTTTATATAAACCTATAGATTGATGCAGAGATTTTATATAGAGCTGCAGTTCTGAAATATATATAGAAAATGACATGAAGCCAAGTCAGAAAAATTATTTTTAAAGTGTGAGTAAAGATCATGTCTGAATTTTGTGCCTGTCATAAATTGAAGTAAGGCTGAGTAGCAAATTTCTTTGCTAGATAACAGGAGTCTTCAGGTGGGAGGTCATCCTTACTCTATTACATTACTATAAGACAGTCTCGGTCAATGGTAAAAAGATGATAGAATGAGAATAGTTTAAAAAATAATCTTAATATGGTTGTGGGCAAATTAGACTCAAGTGTACAGTCCTGGTTAATAATCTAAGGTCTCTGCTGTAAATAAATTCCATTAAAACTAAACAGCAGATACAAACAGTGAGAAGCAAGACATTTAATTTCTAGTTTCCAAAGCATTTCTGTTTGAAATCAGTTACACCCAGCTTTCTGTTTTAAGTTGAATGTTAATATCAACACGTGTAGCGTCAGAGTAAATCTGTACATCAGATGTGTTGGTTCTCCCCACGATATCCATTCAACAGCCTATGTTAGAGCTTCTCAGCACTCAACAATTGGTTTGCAATTTGCCATTCCCTCTGCTTGCTTAGCTCCACCATGATTTGCCAGGGTGCGTTTAATAACTTATTTAATGGAGACATTTCCCAGCCTACTTCAGCGGTGTTTCCTCTGAGAAACAAATACGGTGCCAGCACTATCTTATTTGATGGAGGACATTTCCCAGCCTGCTGCAACAGGATTCTGTCTGTGTAGCACACGTCGTGCCCGCGTTATCTTCATTTTGCCGGTGTCGTATTTATAAATGGGACACGTTCCGTACCTTCAGGTTCCCGAAGGTGAGAGGAGAGGTCGCGCCGGGGCTGTGGGCGCACCGGGACCGCGGGGCGCTGGGCCCGCCTTCAGCACCGGGGCGGGGGACAGCTCCCGGGGCCCGGCCCGCCCCGCTGGGTCCTAGCGCCCCGCTCCCGGCCCCGCTTCCATTTCCGCCCCACCGGCGGCCCAGCCGCTTGCTGGACGTAACCTCCTCCTTCGGGTGGTTNGGGGGGGTGGTTTAGAAAATTAAATTCCCGGTAATGAAGCCAATGTTTTGTGCGTGCAGGGAGCGCAGAACAGACCTTGCATACGGTCTGCTATGCAAAAAATGTTGGAAACGGCAAGCTCCTTTCTCATGACTTAGATGGACGTTTTGAAGATTCTGGTACATCCAAGTAATAATAATCAGCTCTCACTGCCTGAAAATTCAACATCTAGTACAAAGCGCAACTTAAACGTAAGAATCATGCCAGCTGTGATCGTCAAAAGGTTTAGGAGATTTCTGAATGAGGACAGGCAGGGACTTTGTTAAAGACATCTCCTTCATTTTTATAATTTAGTTGACTTTTCTTACACTCGTGGGCAAATTGTTTCATCTAAAAATAACATTTAGGGAGGTCAAAAAGCTCTGCAGACACGAAACTATTTTATAAATAAAGACTTTAACATGACTCCTGCAGTTATTTTTTTGTGTTACAAATTACATCTGCAATGAGGAGTTAAATCTCTCCCATTCTTATACAGCAAAGAAAGCTTTCGCTAGATACACTTTTTATTTTCACTGTAACCTACATTACATTAAATGATTTAACTGATTAAACTAGTTACAATATAATTTCAAGGTGCTAGCTCCACTTCTGTCAATAATACGACAGACGAATTCATGGGCTTATCCAATTCCTAGTGAAAAAATAAAGCAATTCCCACTCACTTCCACTGACTCCAGATCTCCCATTTCTTCTACATGAAGTCCTAGTGGGCATTTTGCTATTTATCATAAAATAATTGATTTCATGTCTCCAGCTGAGAGCGCCTTTTGCTGTTCAACAAAAAAATATTAGCACTGACTTGATATGGATTTTAATCTGTTAACAAGCCCAAAGTAATGCTTATTAGCTTTGTGCTAAATAAACAGTATTCGGGGTTGTCTCCATTGATGCTGAACTGAATACATAAGCCTCTTCCCAAATTACGAAGACTGCTTTCATCTGTGACTACTTAAGGTGTCCTATCTTTGCCCATCTAACAGCTACCTCCAGTATTATCCTCAACTTTGGCTAATAGTTAATTACAGCAGGTTTCTTCAGGGCTGTGCTGAAGATCCAGCTAACAGTCACACTTGCAATCCATTGCCTATTACTTGTGCCTAGTGCAATTTCTCTGGTCTCCAAGATCTCTGTCACCACTTTTTGGTCACAATTTTTAGTAAACATACCCTGCAAATTTTAGCAAAGTTGTACGTAATTTCCTACTATGTAGCTAATGTGCCACTAGCGTTCTAGTAGATTTTAATGGTCCCTGTGTTCAGATTAATAGAGATTCAGTCCACATTCCCAGAGTTCTCATCTTCCCATACTATCCACTGGGAGTTTGCCTTATACCAAGCCACCTCCATATTCAGCCACGATCTGCTCAAACCCACATTGTACTAAATCCCAATGCTGGAATTCTAGGTGGTGCAAACCCCAAGGTCATCCTTCCCTAAAGCTATAATCAAGTCATTAAGTAAATGCAGTTTTCCCACCACAGAGCGCAGGAGGGATGTATTCTATTATGGTTATCCTAATAGCATAAATACAAAAAACAGTAATTTACCTGTAACAGAATGCAGGAGAGATGTATTTTATTACTGTTAATTTAAACCAGAAGTATACCTGGCTGCTCTCAAAGAACGTAGGATCCTTTCTTAAGTAGATTTATCCCTTCTGAGAGTCTAGGTCTTGTAAGGCAAATGGAATGGGAAGGTCAGCACAAAGTGGAAGAGGAATAGATATGGAAAGGCTTCGTGAAAAAAATGGAGTTCATGCAGGGCTCTCAAGCAGGAAGGATATCAGCTACACAGAAAGGCTTTATGACTGAACTTCTGAAGTGAAGGATGTGCCAAGACAGTAGTGGCTTCTCAGGTCAGGTAAACCTACCAGAGCCAGTTTCAAAATACCTTGCTTAGATACAGCTGTGCTTGAAAAAGTTTGAGTGACCTACTGGTAAAATCTCAGCTTTAACTACCTGTCATTATCCCTCCCACTAGACTTATCATCATTATGATCATGCCAATGTTATCATCATTAGTGCATACTGGAATTGGTATGCAGCAAACTACTACCTCCCTTGAGCCTCCTCAGACACAGACCTGAAGGACACCGCATTACAGAAGCAAAGGCAGTCCCTTTGACTACCTGCTCTCAGCTTCACTACTGTTGGCTCCCAGTCTGGGTGATCTTGATAGGACAGCACATCCCTGGACACATGCCACTTAAGAAAAGACTACTTAGGCAGAGTCACCACTGAACTTCATGGAACTATGAATAAACATCTAGAAGTACTTGAGTTCACTAGCTTAATGGGAACTTGGGTCTGTCAAGCTGAACTGAAGACAGAGCAGTGGCTGCTCATCTACTGATGAACTAGTAGCCACTTCTTGTATCTAAAGATATGATGGGGAGTGTCTGTGGAGCTAGTCATGAAATCTTTAGTGAAAACCTCCTAAATGAGCATTTCTAGACTAAGCTTTTAAGGTGACAGTCATCCCGGTGCAAACGGACGAAAATAAAAGGCTGTGCGTCACTTAGGCACCAGATAAGTACAATACTAAGAGTTTAACCTTCATATATGGAGGTTAATGTCAGGCTTAATGAATGTCCCGGAAAGATCAATGAAGAACATTCAAATTGAGTCCTTAAAAATATTAATAATGATGATCTAGGAAAAAGTGGAAATGAAAGGTCAGAATTCTAAATAATGTCATCAAGGAAGGAGATCAAGAGAAGCAGAGAGAAGATGTTCAGTGATTACACATGCTGTCAGAGCCATTATCAGAAGTGTTCCTGAAAGGGCAACTGTGATAGAGCTGTAAGCTGAACTAAATTTATGTTATTCTGTTAAATTATTCCCCTCTCCTCCATCTTATTTTTCAAAAATTAAACACTGTATTCTATGCGGAGCTGTTAGACCTGTGCCAAGAGTATGCAATCAGAGGTTATTCTAGAGAGCTAAAAAGAGATGAAAGGTGTACTCTGAAAGGGTAGATGTGCATAAGCAGTGGCAATTTTCCAGTCATAATGATGGTTTGCAGGCCCTGTAATGTAACTACAAAGGACGTCTGTTTTGAGACTTTATGACAGAGTGATATAAACTTCTTTCTTCCTATATCATGAAATTCTGTCTTCACTCTTGCAAGTACTGACTCAGCTCTAATAATGACAAAGCGGAAGCTGAGGTCCCAGTACCTGACCCAACTGGAGGCTGATGTCTTATTTATTTCTCAGTAATAGTTCTAGGATAATTTGAAATTGGTACCTATGCCTAATTTTAGTAACTGGCAATTAATTTTTCTGTGACTTAGGACAAGGAGTATTTGCAAACGTATACAATACATCTATCTATAATTGGCATGCTTAAGGCTTGCCATAACTCTGTCACGTTCCAGTTTGGACCAAATCCAAGTAGGGTTTGTCTCTATTTGTCTCCTTTTCATGTCTCCTGGACAAGGACCTTATCTTAATAAAGAACATTAGCCAGTAAGGGCCATACCCTGTTATCACTAGCAAAGTCTTGCCTCTTCTGTTGAACTTTTTCAGTGTGGCCTGTTGAAACTTCAGATTCAAAGTAACAGACTTCTAAGTCTGCCAGACTATTTATGATGTGAGCTGTGACACACAGGTACACATTTTGAGCACAGAATTAGCAGCAGGCGGTTGTGAGCTGAATACAGTCCTCTCTGCAGAGCAGCACAATGTAGAATTATGGGCCAGAAGCAAGAGGTGATGCTTGTAACTGGGAAGTCCCAGGGACACAATGACGGGAGACCATGAAGAGACCAGAGACAGAGATGCTGTCTCATGACCTTGTTCTGTAGTGTCTAGCAAAGAACAGCGGTGGCAGCTGTTGAAGGCACTGCCATGGTGCTGTACTGATAAGTGCAGTTATTAGCTGGTAAAATATCCTTGTACTTATCCAGTTTGTACAAACGTAAAAATGTGCTTCTCCTTTGCATTGCTGAAGGAAAGTTTAATGGCCCTTTCCCCCTGTCTACAGACTGATATCCTGACTATTCTTGAAATTCCTCATGTGATAAGGCTTACAGTTGGAAGGCAGCTCAATTTGTAGTGTTGTCTTTGCTGCTCCAACGAGCATCTCATTTGGACGGTTCCAGGTGTCAAGAACAGGAGGCACACAGATTTAGGCAGATGTACAAGACAGTGCTCCTACTGAGCAAAACTTTTTGTTCCATTCAGTTACAAACTCACTATCACAATCTGAAGACTGTTGACACTAAAGGATTATGCTGATTTAAACTGATTTCTATAAACTTCCCATCAAGCCTACAAATATGTCTTCCACTTTCATGGGCTTACTCCCCCCAGAGAAATTAAAACCTCCATGATCTGACCTTCTGCTTCTGCCAGTGTGGCTGTGAGTCGGTGGATTGTCTGGGTGCAAGCTGGGAGCTCTGTGCTACAGGCTAAGGACACTTTTATGCCAGATACAGCACGGCCTGCTGGCTACAGCACTTGGTAGCTCTCAGTTTTCTCTGAAGAACCTAGACCAACTCCAGCTATCTATCTGCCCAAATCTAGATCTAGACACCTCCCTCCCAAGAGCAGATGCTTCTGAGAATATATAGCTAAGTGCCCAAGAAACTTGATAGAGTTCTCCAGAAACTGTTATGAGAAGTCTTTCAAAAGCTGAAGAAGGGCTATTTTTTCTGAGTTTTTTTCTAAAGCCAGAGCTAAAGATACTGCCAGAGCAATTTATCTAAAGATAATATCACACATTTAAATGCAGAAAGAGAATATGTAACAGTCTGATAAATTTCAGTGCCTTTGGAGGCTAGCGATTTGGTAATGAATGAGACTATGTTGCTGTCTGTTATTTAAACAATCTAGATCCCACCCTGGAACCCACCCTGGAACAAAAACTAAGGAAACAACATTGCTAATACAGTTTTACCCGATTACAGATTGAAACCTGTTTTAATCAAATATACTCTGCTGGCTGTTAGATACGGCTCAAGTGAACTTTCCCTGAGCAGCTATACTTCAGTGTGAACCTAATGTATACTTTCTCTCTGCTTTATATAGCAATAACACTGGCATGTCAGTCATGTCAGGAGCCTTTTCACAATACCAGTTATTGCAGAACTGCAAGAAGCAATGTGAAACCTGTTCCATTACATCTTTCCTTTGTGCCTCAGTTTGTATGTTCATTCTATGCAGACATCCTCACAGTGCTGGCAATAATGAGTAATGAGATGAATGCACAGGGAAAAAAAAGGCACTTTTTAGTGGCAATTTAATACTGGGAAACCACTGCATTTTATGATAGCTACCACTTCTTGCCCCCACAAAAATCAGAAACCACAATATCTGGAGCAGCCTGTTAAGAATGCATCATTAAATCAAGGAATGTTTTACTATTAATTGCATCAGCAGCAGATTCATATCCAGCCCATAAGAAAGGAATTTAAATATGTCCATTATTTTAGAAGCATTTTGCAATTTATAAGGAAATATTTTTAAAATTTAATGAGTTGGATTTTTATGTGCTTTTGTAGAATGATAGCTAAATGACATAAACTGCCAGAGTCTCTGATTTAAACAGAATATTGTTTATATTCTGAAATGCAGATTAAATATAGTATGCCAAGAATTATATAGCTAAACTGTGTTCATAGACAGATTATGTGGAGCATGCAAAATTTTCCAGGCATTTCAGTCCAGAATACAGTTCCAGAAACATGCCCAGAACACAGGAGGTTTTGCTGGTAAAGATTCAGTAGTGGAGGTTTTATTTACTCTTCTGTATCAGCACAGCACAGATAGCCAAGCAGATTGCAACAGACCTCTCTTATGAACTCAGTGCTTCTGTTAATATAAGCTACACTTGGTCTATGAGTATTTACCAGTGTAACACAATCTGCAAAGTGTTCTTTATGTGGCCTCAGAATAGGGAGTCCCTTTTTTTACTTCTTTTTATCATAGTTGCTTTTGTTCTTCTTAGTGATCCCCTGCCATTCTTTGCCTAATGAGTTGTAAAATCTAATCAATTGCAATAATTAAAACATACTGTGTGTGGAATGATGGACAACTTTAATTACACAACAAAGTCCCAGACAAACACAAGCCTGAGATTCTTACATCAAAAGAAACCAAAATACTTTCTTTTGCTGTAAATTTTTTTCACCAGGAACAGACTCATGCTTATATATAAAACACAAAAAATTCCAGGCTTGCAATTCTGTAGATTTTATTCAAATAGCTGGCAGAGTTTAGGCTTGTGTGTTACTAGCATATGAATGAATGGCTGGAACAAACAGATAGATGGTTGTTGTCAACAAAATACCCCAGGTGGCAACTCTGAACAGGAAAGTTTTGTATTCAAGACCTTTAAAATGCATGGAGTTTTAGCATTGTCACACAGTGTAAGAAGGGGTGCTATACATTGACTCACTTCTTTTCTAGGATCTTTTGTATGCTGGTGAACATTTAGGCATAAAATAAATTCCTTATGGCAGACTGAAATGCCAGTGTTTCCTAATTAAAACCAGTTTGGTGACAATCAGGCAGATACGTTCTCATGATTTTTTTTTTAAGAACAATGCATGTCACGTAATTGCGTCCTTGTATTGTACAGCTTTTTCCTATGCTGTTATTTACATTGTGATGCCAGCCCCAATGAGGAAGCAATCAGTTTGACAGAAACTGCAAGCTCAGTAATTCAGATCTGTGCCATGTTTATTTATCCTTTGGATTCTCCAAGTATAATTGTTACCGAGTATGGTGGAGAACTCAAGCACGCATTAGTTATTTCACAGTAATTTCAGTGGAGAACCTAGTATACTTTATTTAAGCTTCAAACTTTTTCACAGTAAAATCTGATACAGGCAACTTCCACAGTTTGAAAGGTAGTTACCGCTCTCCAATAGTGTTGCCTTTTGTTTGCCTCTGTCCTAGCTACAGAACCTCACAAATTTCATTATTCAGCCCTGCCTAGGTATGCAGTGTTATTGCCTTGATTCTTTACTAAGATTGGCTTCTTTTGCTGTTGTTTTAAAGGGATGTATAGCCCTTCTAAATAGGATAGATTAACCAGAGTATGTTTTCTGAATGGGCTGTATGAAGGATGAAGGCAGGTGGTCAACAACTTACTTGGCAGGAGAAATAAATGGATTTTATTCCTCCAATAAATATGGCTAAAAAAAAAAATAAAGACAGAAGCAGCACTGGTAGGGAGAGATACAAATCTGTTTCGAATACTTCAAAATATGAAAGGTGCTACCTGTTTTGTACTATTATTAGCTGAAAAAGTCCAAAGATAGCACATAAGTACAAGATGATGCCAAATACAGACCCTCACATCACAAGCTATTTCAGTTTGTGCTTAGAGAACTGAATTTGTGCTTAGTAACCACTAGCTGAAACAGGCTTACTGCTATTTTTCTCAAAGTTAGAGTGAGGCGGTCGTTCCATTTCTGGAGCTGACATCGCCACTGTGACCAGTTGTGACCCCATATCCTCATCACACCTGCATTCTGCGTAGCTGCATTTCAATTTTCTTGGGTGTTACAGCAATTTTGTCAGGCTTAGTGTGTCCTTGGAAGTACATCAAACATCACCAAATGGATTTAACAGTACCACTTCTGAGAAATGAGAGCAAATGCTTTTATGAATAAGCTTAAACTGTTCTTTAAAACAGAAAATAATTTATTTCAGTATTTCTAATAGAAAACTGAATTTACTTAGGTCTTCTAACCAAAACAATATATTTTTTCCAAGTAAAGCGTTATAATAATTTTTGCATCACTTCAACACTTCGCACACTATCTCAAAGCAGCCCATATTCTTTTGAGTATAAATAGCTAAACTTTGTAGTAAAACCAT
Organism: Scopus umbretta; assembly: GCA_013400535.1. NCBI lineage: Eukaryota > Metazoa > Chordata > Aves > Pelecaniformes > Scopidae > Scopus > Scopus umbretta. The sequence continues at coordinate 9,435 of VZTL01027813.1, read as the reverse complement.
TAGGTTCTGTGATAGCTTCATTTCTTTTCCCATAATATTGGTTCTGTAAATGAGAATGACAAGCTATTCCAGGCAAAATGGAAGGCTATGAGGTATGGAGGTGCCTGAATTTTATCAAAATGAGTGACAAAATATTTCAGAAAACCTATCTCCTGAGACAGAAATTGAAACATTATTTCTACGAAACATTTGTCTACTTACACATTTTAATCATGACGAGAAACTGGGTTCACCTTCATGCTACTGCTTACTTTTTAGCATCTTGCTCTCAACCTAATTCAAGGCCAATACCTTCAATTCTTGTAGCACCTGAAATTTGTCTAGACATGACAGTTTGGCAGGACTAGTCTACTGAACAATGCTTCTTGTTTATTTCTCTTAACTTTGACTTTTGACTCATAACTTTATGCATGGCTACACAGCTTACATATGGTATTTCCCAATCACTTCTCCGCACTGTGTCAAATTTTACATAATTACACTTAATGCAGAAAATTAATAATGTTCTGCACATTAGCAGGAACATTATATCCTTCAGTTGGTAGCTTGCAGTAATAGATATCACCTCCCATTGTAATTTAAAAATGGTAAGACCAGTCATGGCTTGCTTTCTGAAATTAATTGGCTTACTGCAGGCAGTAAAGCCATCAGGTTTTGACCGTGCCTAAGATGATTCTAATGTTTTCTCTCTGTGCAAAAATCAAAACATTAAAACAAAATAATGAATGCAGCAGCCAAAGCAGCTTCTACCATTCTGAGCTTATTTGACAGATGCACATCTGAAAGGAATTAAGGAAGCCCTGACAAATACACTTGTATCAGTCTAACCAAAACATTGTTTATTTTGTTTTACAGATTTTGGCCATTGTGTCCATTCTGTTCATCGTACTGTCCACTATTGCTTTGTCTCTTAACACACTGCCAGAGCTTCAAGAAATAGATGAATTTGGGCAGCCAAATGACAACCCTCAGCTAGCACACGTTGAAGCTGTGTGTATTGCTTGGTTTACCATGGAGTACCTTTTACGTTTTCTGTCCTCACCAAATAAGTGGAAGTTCTTCAAAGGCCCATTAAATGTCATTGACTTACTGGCTATCTTGCCGTACTATGTCACCATTTTCCTCACGGAGTCCAATAAAAGTGTCCTGCAGTTCCAAAATGTCAGACGTGTGGTTCAGATATTTCGTATTATGAGGATCCTAAGGATTCTTAAGCTCGCCAGACATTCAACAGGCCTTCAGTCTTTAGGTTTTACGCTCAGGCGGAGTTACAATGAATTGGGCTTGTTGATATTATTTTTAGCCATGGGAATAATGATATTTTCGAGTCTTGTATTCTTTGCTGAAAAGGATGAGGATGCTACAAAATTTACCAGTATTCCCGCATCATTCTGGTGGGCAACAATCACTATGACTACTGTAGGATATGGTGACATTTATCCTAAGACATTATTAGGTAAAATAGTTGGAGGACTGTGCTGTATCGCTGGAGTGCTGGTCATAGCCCTGCCCATACCAATTATTGTGAACAATTTCTCAGAGTTTTATAAGGAGCAGAAAAGACAGGAGAAGGCAATTAAGAGGAGAGAAGCACTAGAGCGAGCTAAAAGAAATGGCAGTATTGTCTCCATGAACCTGAAAGATGCCTTTGCTCGCAGTATGGAAATGATAGATGTAGCAGTAGATTCAGGTAAGCCTGGAGAAGCAGCTAATCCAAAGGAAACACCTGATGACAACCACCTGTCCCCAAGTCGGTGGAAATGGGCCAGAAGGACAATGTCTGAAACAAGCTCAAACAAGTCTTATGAGAACAAATACCAAGAAGTTAGTCAACAAGACTCCCACGAGCAATTAAACAACGCTGCAGCATCCTCCAGCCCGCAGCACCTCAGTGCCCAAAAACTGGAGATGTTGTATAATGAAATTACTAAAACTCAGTCTCAGCCTATTCTTAATGCTGGTTACCAAGACCAGTCAGCAAAGCCACCTGTGTATGAAGAAGAAATAGAAATGGAGGAAGTTACAGGTCAGAGAGATCCGTTGCCAACTGGACCTACGGACATCATAACAGACATGAGAAGCACATCCAGTATCGACAGTTTTGCCAGTTGTGCAACCGACTTCACGGAAACGGAGAGGTCTCCCCTTTCTCTGTTTCCCGGCTCTCACTTGCAAATGAGATTTCCAGCTGATGCTGTTAACCTGGAAGACAACCAAAGAGTAAGGAGTTCTCAGTTTATACCGTTCACAAAAGACAGAATGTTTTCTCCAACCGATGTCACCTTCGACTATAATCCAGTCGACAGAGCTGTTATCAGCGATGGCAGTGGATCCCAAACTGTTTTGCATGGTCATTTGCATTTAGACACTGCCATGGAAAGCCCCAAAAGTTCCCTGAAAGGTAGCAACCCATTAAAATCTAGATCCCTTAAAGTTAATTTTAAAGACAACAGAGGTGGTGCTCCACAAACTCCACCAAGCACTGCAAGGCCGCTGCCAGTAACGGCAGGAGCAGACTTCACAGAGGCCACCCCTCAGCACATCAGCACCATTCTCCTAGAAGAAAATTCACCCCAAGGTGAACGACCTTTACTTGGTGCTGACGCATCAGCACTTTGTCAGGGACCCGTTAAAAAATCATCCCCTCTCTTTCCCAAACAAAAGATTTTCACTTTCCCTTCAAAAGAGAGGAGGAGCTTCACTGAAATAGACACTGGAGAAGAAGAAGAGTTTATGGAGTTACATGGTATAAAACATGAAAAGCAACAGGATATCAAGACAAATTGCTGCGGAGATAAACACAGTGATGGCAACCATTTAACAGAGGAGCCACAGGTCAGCTCTTCACCCAAAAGCATGAGCCACAACTGTACCCAAGACATTTACCATGCTGTGGGTGAGGTAAAGACAGACAGTAACCAAGAAGGCCACAAAATGGAAAACCATTTATTTGCCCCAGAAATTCATTCAAGTCCAGGAGAAACTGGTTACTGTCCCACACGCGAAACTAGCATGTGACTAGTTACAGAAGCAATAAAAATACCTTTTCTTAAAACACAGTTAGTAATGCCTATGAACTAAAACATGGAAAGCCTCAAAAAAAGTGCATAAAATGTTATTTTTGCATGGCATGAAGAGTTGTTTAGTTTAAATACTGTTTAATTTAAAAAAAAAAAAAAGACTGCTTTTTGTAACAAACTGAAAAAAAATGGGAAAAAAAATGACTCAAGAACAGTAAATAAAATAAAGAGAGCTCTGTTAGGAGCCAGTGTTCTGCAACATCTGACATTTTCGATCCTTTCACTTATGATTGTAGACAGATTTTGAACTCTTTTAACTTTTTTTGTTTTCTTGGTTACAATGAATTTTAGAATTTGCACATGAAAGGATGAAATGTCAATGCATGCATTCATAAAGATGTGAAAAAAGGTGCTTTGAGCTTGCAAAATGCATATATTTGTAAATAGTTTGGGGCTGGGGGGAAAGCTACTGTTAACAAGGATTTATGGAAAAAGCATTTCCTGGAACACAGGTACTTCCTTCACAGCGTGCTGCCTGGAGGTTTTGTACAGACTTATGTTGCAAAATTGCAACTTCTACTTAAAGCATCTCACGTATCTTGCTTTCTGTTAAAAAGCTCATGAGTATATCTGTTAATTAAGGACTACAGTATTTTAGTTTATCTGTGCTGTAAATCATGATTTTTTTTTTATTTGCATAACTTTAGTTATTGCATTTGTCAGTTTAATTAATGATCCTCTAAGGAAGAGAGAAGATTTAATGACCAGACCTTGAAGCATTTGATATTTTTATAGAAAACTGCCAACATTTCATAACTAAGAAAAAAAAATTCCATTTTAAAATTAAAAGAAGAGTTATGTCTCTGGCGATAAACAGTGCCAAATGGCTACAGAGACATATCCAAAAGTTCTCAATCTCTTAGAGTATTTCTTTTAACTTGGTATTAAAAAAAAAAAATATTACCCACATCCCTTTTTTCCTTTGATTTAACAATACTTGCTTCTACATAACCTTTGAGCTCTCTTTCCCTTTCCTTCACATGCAGTGCCCATACTTCAATAACGGCATTGTTGTCAGAGCTGTTATGGTGCAAGGACGCAAGAGACAAGCTTTGTAGGGGGAAGTAGTACCTTTTATTACCACAAATCATATCGCTGGAAAAAACAGGCTTCAAGTACGTGTCACTTGCGCCAGGTCTTCCATGCCCTGAAGCTTGTCTGGGTTTTTCAGTTCAGTCATTTGGACTGACAGAGGGTATCACCTGACTCACCAACTTTGCCTCAACCCATATGCCCACGGCTGTTCCAAAAGCGGAGTATAGCCTTTCCCCTATACTTCATTAAAGGGAAATGTCAATCCTGCCAAAGTATCTTTGGTTTCTCCGATATTCTCCAGCTTTGTGAAAGAAAGATGCTGAACCAAAGCCTTCATTACAAAGTACCTATCTAACCACTGTCTGAGAAAAGCTATTAATTTTTTATCCAGCACCAATAGCTTCCTGTGCTATTATATAAAAAACCCTATAGATCACTTGAATTCCCTAAATCATAAAAAGTTTATTCAATTTATTAATCCTAATCATAAGCAAAAGTATGCTGCTACACAGGCATGTCCTACAAAATGTTCTTTTCTTTTTTTTTAATAGGAAAACAGAACACAGAGGTTTTTTTGCTGTCCTCTGATTTTCTGCCGATACTGGATACTCCCTTGCAACAGTTTTGTAAGAGCAGCAGTCCAGCCTTGCAGCTAAAAGCCAGAGGCTCCAGCAGTTAAAAGTCTGAAGAGCTGTTTAGAAATTCTAGCATCAGTTCCCCGCTGCTCCACGGGCTTGTTGCCAGAGATTGGGCCTCTCACTTCCCCACGCACAAAAGGGAGCGCATGCTGCTTCCAGGTCAGCACCGTCCCAGCAAGCATTGCAAAGACACCGAGACAGCAAGAACAGAAGCCTGAAAAGCACTTTAGACCAACCAACGTGGTCTGTAACAGCAGGCTTCTACTTCCCATAGCGGACTTAGGTTGATTTTTACTTATGTGTCATTTTCTGTCACTTAAAAGTCAGGCACCTAATGCATTTAATGTAAAAGAGCAAGCGTTTTCGCTGCAACGTTGCCCTCTGATTGAAATGGCAGGGCCGATGCCACAGACCTCACTCAAGCTTGGGCCATGCAGAAGAGGCAAGTTTGAAAAGCTCCAAAATATAGATTCTGGTGGCTGAGCCAAACAATGAGCACAGAATGATCCTTTGGT
>VZTL01027811.1:0-11118 GCA_013400535.1 Scopus umbretta | reverse complement strand
TTTTTTTTTTTTTCTTCATGTTGCGAAGGAAAAACTTTAAGGGCTTGCTGGCAAACAGGGAGCTCCCATTCCTCCTGTGGAAGGGCAATTTTAACTTGCAGACAAAGGCTTGGGGGTTGCATGGCTGGAGGGGAGCTGTTGCTCCCGGTGGGAGCCACGGAGCTGATCCGTGGAGACCTGGGCTTGATAAATGAGGCTGGTGTGCCGTGAGTCACACTCAGCTGCCACCCGCCTCTGCTGAGGCCCCGTACTTGTCTGGGGATACCCAGAGTTAATATTTGCACCTGTTTTTTTGCTTTCTTCCTCCAGGTTTTCATCCAGAATCGGAAGAGTCGAGTTTCCTTTTGCAGACAGCAGTTTCAGTGCTGCAGAGCTCCTACTTGAACTCCACATCTCAGGACGGTTTTCAATACAGCCAAGCAATTCTGGTGGAAAACGATGTTTTCCTAAGCGAGGTAAGGCTGGTGGGGGAGCGAGGTGGTGGCGTTTCTTTGGGAGCTGCAGACGTCTGTAAATGCTGGTTTATTGGCAGGTTTGTCCTTGGCAGCGCGTGGCTGATCTGCCTGCCTTGTCGAGCCCCATTGGCAGTTCCTAACTGAAAGGGAGCCTTTTCTTTGCTTTCTTGCAATCTGATCAGGAGCAAAAGGTCCCTTCAGCCAAGGTTGCCAAACATTCAGCAGCAGTTCCTGGAGCAGGCCTCCGGGGCGGGTTGAAATGCTGGTTGGATACCTAGCAGGAGCACTTCCGCTGATTCACAGCAAGGCAGATTTCCGTGTGGTATTTCTTTTTGCCTGCCCTCACATCAGTGCAGGCACCAGTTTTAACCCCATTTCCCTTTCTCCAGCTGACTGGGGCATGTACAGAACCACTTTTAAAATGCCTTCACCCCTACAGTCCCACTGTCATTGGCATGGAAGACAGGCTGTCTCCTCTGGGGAGTGGACATGACCAGTTTGCTTGTTGTCGTGAATTAAATAGAGATTAGATATTTTGGCTGCCTTAATCTGGGATAGTCACTGTGGAGGTGGATAAAAAACTGGGAAAGCAGGTATCAAACAATTTGGTGATTTGCCTGTGAGTTCTAAAGCCAAAGTAAGCAAAAGTGGTGATGAGATTGTTGTTTTCTTATCTTCTAACCCTGTTTAAAAAAAAAAAAAAATCCCATCCTTCTACAACTTCTTTTATTAAAGCCCCAAAACATCATGGACTCGGAGCAGCTCTGTTTGCTCCCATGATGTTCTCCCTGTCTGCACTGAGAACATGCTCTGCTTTAATTATCAGACAAAAGAAACTGGAGTAATGTGTTATTTGGCTGTAGCCAAACCCTCTGAGCTGTAGTCGCATGATAGCACCCACCCTCTAGTCAGATAGTCCAGGCTCCCCTGGTGAGTGGAGAGAGAAAACAAGAGGTGCCTCCAAGCATCTCCACTTCTGTAGCCATCTTCTCCATGGTTGAGATGATTTGTCTTCTGATGGCTGTAGCTGGTTACTAAACGTGATTCTCTGCGAGCCCACATGCTGCCCAGTGAAACAAGCTCCCTGGTAGCCGACGATGCGTGGCAAGAGGGGCAAGATGGAATAAGGCTGGACATCCCTGGGATGAGCACAGCGTGACACTGCAGGGCTGGATGTGCCTGGTGTCCCTTGGAGGACATTGAACATGTTCTGCTGGGGACAGAGACAGACGGACAGACAGATGCGTGGATTTGGGGGCTTGTGGGGGGAGATTGGGTGTACACGTGCCCAGGGGAAGGAACGATACGGGGGCACGTGAGCTGGTCCAGCATCAACCGGCTGCTGCCAGCAGCCCTGTACTGACCATGACTGGAGGTACGTGGGGCACGCTGTCCTCACACCATGAACACAGGTCACTTGGCCCTGGCCTGTACGGACTAGAACGAAGTGTTGTTATGTCTTCTGCAGCTCAAAGCTTTTGCCCAAGCAAAGGAAGCCGCTGGGTACAGCCAGGAGGAGCTGGAGGAGACCTTTGCATTTCTCCTGTTTGATAATGAAGAAGAGGTAACCTGAAATGTTTATTCAGCTTAAGAAGTTTGATGCTGACTGCCTGCACATACGCTCTGTCCCACCAGACCTGGCAGATCTATAGACAGAAGTGTCCTGGCTCGCTCTGCCCTGGTTACCAGTGCAATTACTGCTGTATAAATAGTCCAGAACAGATTCTGAAAGCAGCTCCTGGGAGGTTTTAGTGATAGGTCTTATTTTGTGTCTCTCCAGTTGATTACTCTTGGAGATTTGGCTGCCTCCTTTACCCTCTGCAGGGAGATAGGAGTCTCCCTTTGTCCCAGTGGATTTGTAGTCAAGTACAGGCAGGTGAAACCTTTCACATACGCTTAGAAAAGTGCCTTTGTGACAGAAGACAGGAGTTTGTCCGGTGGCTTTGGGCAAGTTTCCTTGCTTTTGCCATCTAGGTGGAGAGAAAGCAAGCCCGACACAGCTATTGGGAGATAGTTATTCCTGCCCATTTTTCACAAGGATCTTTTTGATTTTGAGAGGAGTTTGTCTACACAAGGATGCTCAGGAAATCTAGTGGGAATTCACGTTTAACGTGATTTAATGATGCCGCGCTAAATCACTGTAGGGATGGTTTTGTTCAGGTTGAAAGTGGCCTGAATGCCGTTTAGTTCTGTTCAGTTTGGACTGAGCTGCAGCAAAATAAACCACTTCCAGTCTCAGTTTGGGAGCAGGGCTTGTCCTGTTTCATTTTACCTGTTGCAAATTTAGTGTTGTCTGTGCCAAGTGACTGAGCTCCTTGTACAGACCCTAGGAAAGAGGGAGCTCTCCAGAGGATGGTTGGAGCTTTCCAGAGGACATGTGGACCTCGTTTAATGCAGACATCTAAAATCCTGGGGCTAAATTGCTCTCTGGAGGTGCCAGTCTCTCTGTTCAGAGGAGAGGTGTGGCTGGGTGGTCTAAACTAGACACTTGCCTTTTAGGAGGCAGAAGTTAGGTGAGGTGAGTGCCCCACGTTGCCGAGTACAGTGCCCCTGTACTCGGCACTGGTGAGGCCGCACCTTGAATGCTGTGTTCAGTTTTGGGCCCCTCACGACAAGAAGGACGTTGAGGTGCTGGAGCGTGTCCAGAAGCTGCTGAAGGGCCTGGAGAACAGGTCTTGTGAGGAGTGGCTGGAGGAACTGGGACTGTTCAGCCTGGAGAAGAGGAGGCTGAGGGGAGACCTTATCACTCTCCACAACCACCTGACAGGAGGGTGTTGGTCTCTGCCCAAGAAGCTAGTGATAGGACGAGAAGTAATGGCCTCAAGTTGTGCCAGGGGAGGTTTAGGTTGGATATTAGAAAAAAGTTCTTTCCTGAAAGAGCAGTGAAGCACTAGAACAGGCTGCCCAGGGAGGTGGTGGAGTCCCCATCCCTGGAGGTGTTCAAAAAACGTGTGGATGTGGCACTCCGGGACATGGTTTAGTAGGCATGGTGGTGTTGGGTTGACAGTTGGACTAGATGATCTCGGAGTTCTTTTCCAACCTTAATGATTCTATGATTCTATGGTTCTATAAAGGGACTGAATACAGTTTGACTGGTTTGCTTTTACTTCTCACCCCTAATGAGTTCAGAGTGCTCCTATTGTCACTCTTTGGTCAACATGCATTTGGTCTTTGCCCACTTTGATGAATCTGCTTTGGACATGGACTAAATCAAAGCTGGTGAGATGCTCCCAAGGTAGTAATTGTGCCTATGGAGGCTTGAGCACAGAGTAGCAAATGTCCTTTGCCTTCATGCCAGTCCTGTTGCATTTATTTTTCTACAAATTGCCCATGCAGATAAAGAAAGTGCAAAGTCCAGCCTTGCGCTTGCAGTGGTTTCTGGAGATGCTGGACTTTTTCCAGATTTTTTTCTAAGCTTTTGCTTCCGCAGAGGTTTTTGTAACAACACTTGGTAAGCACAAGTATTTAGTATCTGAAACAACAAATTTTCTTCCAGTTGGTTCTTCCTGTGGACACTGTCTTTAGTTTTCTTTATACCACGGGTGTTTTGGGACCGTAACACTCTGTAATTGACTTGCAGCACGTGTTTGCCTGTTGCAAGTATTTTGCTAACTGTCGTGCTACGGATTTCAGTAGCTGTGTCCCTTATCTTTGAAAATAGATGGTAAATAATAAATGGTAAAATAAAATAAAGATGGTAAATAAATAGATGGTCTCTCCTTTTGAAGGCAAAAGAGGTGTGTCAGACAGGCCTCCGCGTAAACAGCAGTTCTATTTCCACGCTTGGTGACCCAGCAAAAGGTAAGATTTCCATTCAGAGGACCGAGAGATCTGTTCGGTGTTCTGGGGGTATCAACTCCTTTAAAAACAAAAGCAAAAGCCCAGATAAACTCCTGGTGCTGCCTTGTTATTTACTGCAAAGATCCACAGAAACTCCCATGTTTCTTACATGGGAAACTGCATTTGTTTGGATCAAGCAAGCAGCAGTGTTTTCCTTCTGCCCCCTCAACCAGATGAGGATGGGATCTTCCCCAGGGAACGTTAGAGTCTCTTCACCTCTCCATTTCAGGTTTTTTTTCCCCTTGTTAATAACAACCTTTGTCACCCAAGTGGCTTTTTGGCAGCTCTCCCCACCAGTTTGCTCTTCAGAGTCCATTGCTGAGCTTTTGCCAGCAGTCTTGTTAATAAACAGAGCAGATCGTGACGTGTCGAAGCTCTTTTCGGTCTGTGCTTGTTCCTTGCCCAAAGGTCTGGGGCCTCAAGACGTGCAGTGCGGACGCGTTACTCAAAGAAATCCTTCTGCCAGAAGCAGAACGTCTCCCGGTGCTCATCCTGCAAGTCTTTGCAGGCCAAGACACCTAATTATTGAAGAGTCAATGGCAGTGAATGCAAAAACAAGCAAGAACTGGTTATTTAGCTGGGTGTATATCTTAGTCCTGATGGACTGAGATGAATATTGTGGTGTGTCTCTTTGTAGCCCTTCCCCTGCGCAGTCCCTGCTTCCCTCCCATGTACTTTTCTTACCGTCTTGCCTATAAATTTGAAGCAGGAATGAAGAGCCAACACTGCCCACCCCCCCGCCCCGCCGTAAATCCACGTACGATATGCCCTGAGCATAGAGAAGGGGTGGGAATAAGCCATGTCAGAATAGGCTTTGTCACAGGGTAGAAGGTTCACGTTGGCATCTGGGACGCTGAAGGACCGTAAAGAGCCAAGGAAGGGGCCTGGGAGGGTCTGTGCCATGCCACGGGCCTGCTCTCGTGCCCTTGCAGTGCCTATTCCCCACGTATAAACATCCACGTTGCTTTTGCGCGACTTCAAATTGAGCAAAGTCCCTGCCCCTCTTGCAGTCTGACCTGGAAGCCCTTCACTAGATCTTTCTGTAAGAGACAAGCCCTCGCTCGGTATGTTGTCATGCAGTGTGGGCAAAGCTGACGTTAGCTGGGCTACTTCTCCCGGGAGAAACCCAGGTTAACTCCTTTCCTAGAGCTGACCCTGAAACGTATAATGGTGTTCCATACCAGCAGTCAAAAAAACCAAGAGAATCAGAAAGAGTTTCACCCTTTTTATGGCAGCAAGTGCTACTGTGGTATGCAGCACTGGCTCTGCAGAGACTCCCATTCCCGCAAGGAGGGTCCTCTACAGGGTTTTTTTGGCAATCAGCTTTACTCGACAGATGATTCACGTTACCTTCCATTGCTTTGTTTTCACAGGGGTTTATATTTCCAAGTATGCAGACTGTCTTCATCCGAGACCATGGTATCATGGAAAATCGGGCTATATTGTAATTTGTAAGCTAATTAAGGTAAAATGCAAGTCTCTCTTTTTATGTGGAACGGTTTTCAGAAGCCACTATACGGCGCCGGCAGTTTTTAAGGAGACATTGGCTGCCATAACTGTGGTGGGGTGGGGTATAAAATCAGCTCTGAGAGCTCGTCAGGATTTTTGACTATGGGATGTGTCAGACTAGAAAGCAAGAGATCAGACTGGGCTGGGCTGGTGGCCTGCAGGGAGGTGGAGAATGCAGCAGACCTTCCAAATTCCACCGCTGAGATCAGAAATTCCCTATAGGGTCACCTTTTTCCTTGGACTCTCGTGCATTTGGGGCGTTTGAGGGTCTAACCTTAAGGTGGCTGAGATCACAGCCCCATTCCCTTCTTCCATGGGGCTGGTGTGTGGAACCTTTCTCCCCTCCCCACGGGCTCTGTGTAGCTGGCATGGAAAACACACTGGTTTTGTTGGCTCTCCTGAGCAGCGCTGATTTGTCTACCTTGCCGTGCCGAGCTCAGCCAAGTCAGGCCCTCCTGTCTGGAAGGATGCAAATACACACAGCCCCCTCACAGCGGGCAATGTGGGGCTGCCAGCCACACTGTCTTTGGGGAAAAGGAGTCGTCAGGGGTTTCTTAAGTTTATACAGACAATTATGTGTATTTTTTTTTTTCTTTTGGTAAATTTTCTGGCACAGGGGAAAGTGAGGGTGGTATCTGAGAATTACACAACCAGCTACACCTGCCCATCTCCCGGCTATGACTGCCACGTCGCCATGAGCAGAAACAGCATAACGTCAAAGATCAGCCACTGCCAGGCCTTTGAGCAGAGTCAGGTATAGGTTTGCAACAAGACGGTGCAGACGGCTCCCTTGCGGGCCGCAGGGGAGCGCAGCGCTGGCCCAGGTGCCTCGCTCGTCCCTCAACATGTTTTTTCATCAGTGTTTCCCTTCTCGCCCCAGTATTACGTGTATGAAGTGTCCGGTGGCAGCACTGCAGAGCGGCCCAGGCAGATCTGCCCGTACATAGTCATCGCCTGCCAGTACAGGGAGCCGAAGGAAATGCCCGTCTTGGCTATAGAGAGCCTGTAAGCAACTTCTCGTCGTTCCAAAATACCCGGGTGCTTTTGTGGGCTGTTTTTCTTTTCCCATTGCTAAATGTTCCTCTTTTTCTCCCTTTTCTCTAGACCTGAGCTTAACCACAAAGGTAGGAGCATCTGGTGGTTGGTTTTGTTCTATAAATGTACTTTCTCTGTTCACCCTCCTCTCCTGCTTTCTCTGAGCTGTCCTCCCTTTCGCCTGTAGCGTTGTACTGTCCATGGCGGGGGCAGCTCTCCATCCGGGGCCAGCTTTTGTGCAACATCGCCCTGAGGACCCCATACAGCTCCACGATTCCAGCCCAGCTGTAAGTTGCCCCTTTCTCTTCTTTCTGTGCGATATATGGGAGTGTGAAGCATGACACCTTTGGGTGTCTGTGTACCAGCGAAAGCCAGTTTTGTCTCTCCTGCCCCATCCCTTTACTGTCCAGCATCTCCTTGCAGCTGTACCAACTTACCACCTGCACTGTTGAGGATGTCATCAGTGTCAGGAAAGTGGTGTTGGGCAGCCAGCGTGCAGTGTCACAGCAACAGCTGGATGAGGACATGAGATCAGGCCCTGAACTGCAGCTGGAAATGGCTGTATTTTCTTACCTCTTTTTGTTAACTGCTTTGGGATGTTTATTCCAAATCAATTATGCCTCCTTGGGATTATTCTCCTTGTTGAGAAGTGGGCTTCCCGATGGTGCGCGTGCGATCAGCCAGTTGTGTTTACAGATCGGCAGGATGGCAAATAAAGTATTGAGGCAACTAGCATTCAAAAAAATGAAATACTTAAAATCTTCAGTAGTCAGAAGCCAACCAGCAGGCAGCAATTTGAAGCAGCCAGTGACAGCCGGTAACAGAGCCACCAATATCAGTGTTCGGAGATGTTTACAAGCAGGATCCTCAAATCGGCAAAGCGCTAAGCAAGCTGCACCTTCTCCAGCCTTCTCCAGAGCTGCTTTCTCTGGTTTCACAGTGACAGGGCAGCGAGGACTCTTTGCCGTACTTAATCTTGAGAGGTTTTTATGCTTGTGATCTCACCGTCTGCTGCTTTATCCCCACAGGCCTCACAACCTGGACATCAACCATGTCATGGGTTTGTCCGACTTGAAGAAAAAGCTACCAGAAGCTGCGTTTGGGAAAAGAAATTACATTGAGAATGAAGGTAAGCGCAAAACCCACTGGCGTGATGAGTAACATGTGCTTGTGCTGTACCATAGGAATTGCCGCGGGAGAGTCAGAGCTCAGGTCCACGTAGCACTGGGCCCTGTTTTGAAGGGTGGCTGATTGTAAAGAAGCAAGGAAAAATGCCAAGGCAGCACAGGGTTGTTTTCCTGTCCCCAGTTCATATGGTCTTCCTGCTGTGATATATCCTCTTCCCAAAGCAGCCCTTTAATCAGCCCGTTCCTGGGACAGGGCAGGGTGGGAGACCCTGTTTTGAGACCTGGGCTCCCATCCTGCAAGGTGCCAAACATGGTTCAGCTGAGAGCAAACGCAGGGAGACAAACTTTCCCCTTCTTACGTGATCTACCTACGAGGTGAGGGACACCTCTCCTCTTGCGGTCTGACCCAGTGTCTCCCCCATCCGGGCGGATGGCGGTAGCTGCCAGCCAAGGCCAAAAGATGTGCCTGCCTGCAGTAGCTTTGGGTCTTGGGTAACCTACTGGTCACTTTGAGGGGGCTGACTGTGACAGTGAATGGCAGCATGAGAGGACTCCAGAAGCCTTGGGGAGAGGCAGGGAATGCTCAGCAATCGGGAGATAAAAGCACAGATTTGGGGAAGGGAGAGAAGAGCTCTGCTGTCCCCTTAGCAGTGCTAAGAGACACGACTTGCCTGTAGTCAGCCTCTCTCTGTCCTGGTCAGTGCAGGGCGGGGAGGAGGGCATCTGTGTCTAATTACACTTTGGACTTCATATACTGCTGACTGATTTTTTGGGTTGGAGTTTTGATGAGCTGGCAGCTCTCAGTCCCAAACTGTTGAGCTCCCGATAGCTGTGAGTGGCTGCACATGGCAGCGGACACGCAATTACTGACAAGGATACCGCAGGTTACACGTAGAGAGCTCGGGATGTGATTTGCAGAAGTTCCAGGTGCATTTCTATGTCATCTTGCACCCAAATAAGTGCGGACTGGTGCGGTGTTGCCTCCCCATGTGTGTATCAGCTCTGCTGAGGCAGGTCAGGGCANCCACTCTTCCCCCAGCCTGTAGCAGTGTGTGGGGTTCTTGTGACCCAAGTGTAGGACCCGGCACTTGGCCTTGTTCAACCTCATACAGTTGGCCTCTGCCCATCGATCCAGCCTGTCCAGATCCCTCTGCAGAGCCTTCCTACCCTCCACCAGATCGACACTCCTGCCCAGCTTGGTGTCATCTGCAAACTTACTGAGGGTGCACTCAATATCGGGCTGGCTGACAGCTAGGCTGTTTTGGAGGTTAGCGTTCAGCTCGCAGGAGTGCAGATGGACACGGGATGGTACCAGGGCAGAGGAGGAAGCGGGAGAAGTGGGGGGGACGCCACAGCAATGCCTGATGAAGGTGCTGTGGAGCCACAGTCTTACGGTTGGCTGGTGAAAGATAGGAAATGCTTGAACAGAAGAATATTGCTGCAAGATTCAGGAGGGGTAAAGGTGGCACCGAGATCTTGTCTTTGTTAAACTCCCTTAGGGAGAATAAGGATACTCCGTAGCAGGGGAGAGTATGGCGTGTTAGAATGTGGTATTTCCCTCTGAAAGGCTCCCTGTCTCTGTCGAAGGACACGGCGTTGGTTAGGTTGATTTTGTTAGCTGCGGAGATAAGATAGAAAACATCTCTTGTGAACCATGGGTTGAAGAGGAAACTCACTGCGATACGAATGCATATACTAGCTTAGGAAATCTTGTACAGTCTGGTTTTGTTTTTTTCCTTAAACCCAGTGCTTCCACCAATTGCACGCCCATCTTCCTGGTGCAGGAGCTCTTGTTTGTTCAGAGTTCACGCAAGAGGCACTATTTCAATGTCAAATTCTCTCTCTTTTGTCTGCAGTCTGCTTTCAGGGTGTTTACTTCAGTCTGTATGAAGTAGAAATATCAAATAAGGATCAATATAAAATGGATCAGCTAGTAGAAAACCTAAAGGAAAAGGACTTGGTAAGTATTTTAAAACGTTGTCATTCTGTGAGGAAAGTGGCCTTTTAAATGATCTCTTGGAACTTTTGGTAACATTATTCACAGATTCTGAACTAATGCAAAATGGAATTAATTTCCCAGCTTTAATTATTATTTTTCTGCTTGGTTATTCTCAAACATAGTTTAGTTTTTCTGTATATAAACTGTTAACTGAAGATTACCCATTATGAGCTGGGAACTGATTTCTAGGGTGAGCATGGCCTGCTGAGGAGAAGGCATTATACCAGGCAAACCTCTTCTTTGGCTATGTTTATGCCAGATGAGGTTATTTTATTGTCTTTATTAAATGATTTCGCTCCTCATTGCAAACAGCACGTTGGACAAGGACTGCAAGGGCATCTTATATATTAGGAAAGCAGAAGCAAAGTCTCCCAGTGCCAGAATGATAATTACTAGGCAAAAGACAGAAGCTGTCACATGCTTGCCTTTCTCCCTCATGGCTGAAAAATAGCCCCCACTCAGCTAGATACTCAGAGTTACTCTGCCAAAACCTCATGGGCTTTTGGGAGCTCTGAAGATGCTGAGATTTATCCTTTTTTTTTTAAATGGGGAATGTCCCTTGCGGTATATTATCTGATAAGGCTTTTTTCCAGCACACTGGGGTCGTCTTGTTCCCAGTGTGATTGTCACGTCTCTTTGTGACTCCAAGGGATAAACCTCACCCTTGTGGAGCACAGCACCTGCCTCTCTGCTGGGATTTGTGGGTGGGTTGGGTTTGGCTTTGCTGCTGCTGGTTGCTCTCTCGCATCTGATGCTTCCTGTAGATTCAGGGCTGTAAATTCACGGCCGCAAAGCCACGGCTGGCTGGGTGCATCCTCCCCTCACTATAAGTTGGCAGTGGTCCCTGGACTGCCTGGAAGTGCTGTTGCTGTGCGGCACTGCTGAAGAGCTGCCCACCAATGTGCAGCTTCCCACATGTAGCGTACCGGAGCGAGTGTTTGTGGTGGATCCCCGCAAGAAAAACACACTGACTCTCTAAAGTATTGATTAAACTCTCTTTTATTGGTAACAACGTGAGAAGCAAAAAAAGCAAAGACAATGTCCCTTCACCTGCAGGTGATCCTGAAGTGTGCAGCATCAGTTAGACCTCTGGTTGGGGCACAGATCTGTCCGTGCTACAGCTCATCTTGAGGTTCCCAGCATCTGAAGGGAC